>JABFPM010001010.1:0-23149 GCA_022817325.1 Idris sp. 1 HC-2018 | reverse complement strand
CGAAATTTATCTTAAAGAAATCGTTGAGCTATCAACAGAAATTTAATTTTACAAACATTTATTTTACAAAATTTAAGTTTCAAAGAAATTTTTTACCTTAATAATTATAATTTCATGAATGAAATAAATTTAATCAAAGTAATAGGAAATTCGGCACCTTAGTTTTGTGCCAAAAATTAATGGAGTAGAAAACATTGTCAAATTAATTTTAATTGATAAAATTTACGCAGACATTTTTTTGGCAAACTGCCGTAAATGTTCAACTGTAATTCACTTAGGAAGCATCGAGGCAATGTACTTTATACCGATAACCGATTCCCCCGAGAGATGAGCGTTCTAACAAGATTTCAACTTTAACCTTCCCAGAGTATTATACGTACAAAATTAAATTAACTCTCACATGATATAATTTTTTTTCTTTACTGCCATAAATTGATATCGTAAATGTACTCTGATTTTATCATTATTCAAAATATACCTTTAGTAAATACCTTACATATTTTTATGTCTTTTTTGTAACAGAAAGTAATTAATCTAGCGGTTTTTATATTTTTAAAAAAGTGCATCTTTTTCTCAAAGATTAAGAATATACTCACAACACGCAGAGAATGCTACTTCATTCTTTTTAACTCAGCTTTGTGGAATGTTTTACTTTACCAACTTTTCACAGTATCATATATCATGTAATTCATTTTATCTTTTCATTTTTTTATTACTTCACTAATTTTATACTAATTTTACAAAGCATTGGAGTTTGTTTTTTTAATTTTTGATAAATTATGAATTGATTAAACCTTGAAAGAAATAAATATATAAAATAAAGCACCTCACAAGAATTTTAGCATGTCGTTTATTTTGTATACTATTAAATCGATTTATTAAAAAATGTGAGATGTTTTTATAGACGGTCTAATTTATTTAATTATAAAATAGTTTTGTTAGTTTTATAAAATAGTTTTAATAAAAGTATTATCTTTTTTACACTAATGTTATATCTATAGCTTATTGAGAGTAGATGAATCAGTGAGGTTTGTTATTAGTATTTTCAGTAGGCCTAATCCAGTTGCTGGCTACTTGAGTAGAAATTCATCCAGTTTCGTCAACATATAATAATCAGTTTGGAACTTGACAAACTTATTTTGACTAACCTGCAATTTCAACAATCCGGTTACAGAAAAGATATATTAGATCAATAAAAAAAGGCTGAGACTAGGTTATACAGTTGTCTAAGATTAATATGTTGAAATCATGTATAAATATCATGTATACGTGATTCAGAAATATAAATCAGAATAATTAATTTAAAAAAATTTAAAGTTTGATTTAGATTGAAAAGTTTCATTTGTTTTTATCACATTCAAGCTAATAATAGAAATAACTCAAATAAACTTGGATTAATACAAGTAGAAAAGTCGTAAAAAAGTCTATGCTTCAATTGAATATGCTAGCAATTGGCTTTAGAGAATAGTTTCGTGACACTTTATTCTTTATAAAAGCGAAAGCTTGTACGTGTCTCTGTCTGAGTTACTCTGTGTATAATAGTATCGTTATGTGCATTTTGACAATTGAGCAGTTTTATCTGTCGATATTATTCGCAATATGTTTTGTTCAGAACATATTGATTCATAATGTTTATGTCAAATCAAAAATAAATTTAATTTTTATGGAGTTCTTTAATATTTTGTGCGTTACAGTTTTTTTGTGTAATAATCCTGAGTGCATATAGGTATATATACAGAGGTACAATTTTATGCAAAAGCACTTTGTACACGAAATTCATAACTTTAGTAGACTTTGGTCGAACTATTAAAAAATATTATTACGATTCTTTTTTTTATTTTTGATAAATAGTAGGGATCATTTTACTAAAATGTTATAGAGATTCATTTTTGTATCATGTCATTAATAATTATCTCAGATTTTATATTTGTCAGTCGAAAAAATAAGGGAACTTAATATCTCTATTAGGTAGTTAAATAAAAATATATGTTTTTAAAAATAATTTATTTTGACTGAAAATTCGATTACTTTTTATTATTGTTTATAATCCACCATACTTTAATAAAAAGTTAAGAAACAAATTATGTATTATTATTTTTAGAGTATTTTATAAATATTAAAGTTGAAAACCATTCTTTTACTGAAATTAAAAAGTATGTAATCAATTTTCTAGTTAGCTTAAAAGTTAATACTCATACTTATAGCACTAAACATTTGGTTTGTTTTAGACATTAATGAATGCGCTGTAGACAATGGTGGCTGCAGTGAAATGTGTGAAAATACAAACGGGAGTTTCTTTTGCACTTGCGAAGGAGATGAAAGAACTTTGGCTTCCGATGCAAAAACTTGCATTGGTAAAAGTTTTGATAACTTATAACTAGCAATGATTTTTTAAATCTTTCTGAAAAAGTAAAAGCAATCGATTTCTATGACATTATTATTAACATTTAAGTTTTTTTGCTCAAAAAAAATTTGTTTATATAATATAATATATTTGAAGTTCTTTATTTATTACTTTTTTTCAGTAAATTTGTCAAATTATCTCGAATACTTTTTGTAACAAATTAATTATACTAAATATTTATATAATTAAATAATTTAGTAACTTGAAGTATTTGTATTTTTTAAAGATCTGACCAGCATTTCGTGTACATCATTAAATCCAACTGGCCAAGGAGTATTGGTTTGTTCACAATCATCCAAATCAGAACTTTGGAAGCGAACTGAGACTAATCGACCAGGTGCAAAATGTTTCTTGAAGTGTCCTCCGAGATACCAGCTTCGCGGTGAATACGAACTAACTTGTCAAGCGGATGGAACTTGGGATGGTCCGAAACATGGCGAATGTGTCAGTAAGTTGTTTTTTAATACTTAATTGAATTTTTCTTCAATTAACAAATAATGTTCATTTTCATTATGAAAAAAAACTCAGTTAATAACACAACAAAGTGCTATTCTGAATTTTAAAATAGAAAATCTCAATATAATAATAAACTCTCTCTGTAACATGGAAGAAAATTGTGTATTAAATAGAATTTATTTTTTCATAATTGTTTAATTAAATCAAATTTCTACTTATATATATATATACACTATATCAAATACTAATATAAGTCGTTTTTTTCCTTGAATTAATCTACTCATTTCAGAAAATTACATTTAATTATGCACGTCATGCAAGACTTCATGTTACGTTCTCTGTACACGTAGACTTTTAAGAAATATTTCCAGAAAGCTTAGATTTTAGATAGATATTTAGATCATTTTTAAAAATTATTCTTTTACATAATTTATTTTTTCAAAACTCATTTTCTTCAATATTGTTTACCTTTATTATATAAATATCATCTTAAATTATTTTACAATGCTTTTTAAAATTTTTAAAAAGAATGTAGTTTTTAATTTACTATTTTATTTACTCATGTTCAATTAAATTTGTTAATTAAATAAAATATTCATTAATTTGCAGAGTTACTGTTTAACTAATTTGATTCTTTTAAAGTAAATCACGTTTCATAAAACAACCGGGCAATTGTTTGATTGTTTCAGAATATAGTAAACCTCGACTAGACTGTCCGAAGGATGTAGTTGCGGAGGTTCCACCTGGTCGAGATGAAGCGTTTGTTACGTTTGATCAACCCTCCACTGATCTTGATTGGTTTCGGTACGTGCGTTCCAAACCATCCTGGGGTATACGACTCGAAGCCAATTTAAAAACTGGAGTTCATGAGATTACATTCTACGCGAGGCATCCAGTATCAAAGAGACAAACTACATGTGTATTACACATTACTATAAAAGGTAAGGTCGTATGTTTGTTTAATTAATTACTATTTTCTGTTTATCTCTACCATTCCTAATCATTAATTATTTATTTTTCATCAAACAGCATTGAAAATCTGCCTTTCTCATGTAAACTGTACAATTTAAGTATCTGTTTATCTGCAAATACGTTCCGAATTAATACAAAAAATAAATAAAAAAAAACAAATTTGCAATAAAAGTTGTTATACTTTGTAGATAACAAGCATAAACTGTATAACAATTCAATTAGCAATTTTTTAAAAGATAATTAGCAACATTTGAGATTACAAGGTGATTATCCGGAAGTATTAAACTAGATCAACAATAATATTTAATCACACTTGCATAGTCTCCATTTATTTAGCTACAATGGTTTCTATTAATTAATCAGAGTTTATTGCGCCTATCTCCTTAAGCACTGCTAGGTTTATTAAATACGAATTACGCGTGTTCCTAACTTTCAACGAAAATTCCCGTTGGAGAATATAATTCGGCTAAACCACTTCAACACTGATAGCTTACAAGCTTGAATTTCCGCAAAAGCGGCTTAAAATATATGATCTTAAAACAAAAGGGATTATTCATAAAATTCGTTCATTTTTAGGGAGGGGGGGGGGGTTCTCGAAGTTGTGACAAAGCATACTTTCACTATGTCAAAAAAGCGAAAAAAGCGTGACGAAGGGGGGAAAACTTACATTAGGAAGGTTAAGAAAATATATAAGAAATTTATTGAACATGTACATAAAGCTAGTTTCATGTACATGTACTATAGGATCTGTCGAAGAGCCACCTGCAAAAGAGTCATATTGACTATAAGCAAATTCTCTAAATCATTCAACTTATTTTAATTTATTATTTTTAATAATAATGGTAAGAATTAAAACATCGACCTAGGTTAAAGCCACAGCCCCGAGATGTGATTCTAACACAGGTCTTTCTGTACAAGAATTGCGTTGTCCGTTTTTTCAGCAGTGTAGTTAAACATTTTGTTGAATAAGTTAAAATCATTTTATTGATTTGTAAAATAGGCATAAAACTCTATTGAAATATTGAACATTTGACTGAGTTTGGCCTACCAAGTATCAAAATACTCTAATGGTATTCACATCAACTAATCATAATTTTATACTGCGATGATTTGGTTCACATGAGTAAGGAAATAACAGCATTCAAACATTCAATAATAGTGATGAAGTCATGTTTTACTGCAGAACTGCACAGATTTCGACACAAGCATTGAATACATTTTGTGACTGCACCAATTGGCAGTCATCGCTGTTATGACAATAATTTTAAAATATTCACAGTCAAAATTTATAAATACGCTTAAATTCACTCATAATAAGCGGGGACATTCAGTAAATTTTGAATTGTTCAATTATTTTCTGCTTTTAGTGGATAAATATATTTTTTTCTCTCGCAAATCTTGTCTCATAACGATGTTAAAAGGTTTACACAAATATAAATATTTAAATTGAAAATATAAAAAGGGAAATTTTAATTCGCTTCAAGATGACAACTTATATGCCAGAAGGAATTTCAGACTAACTAATTAAGTTTTTGTTTGGACGGAGATTTTTTGGATATTTAAGAATTTAAATTGAACATTTTTATTACAGATTTTCTGTCACATTATGCAAACTTTATGCAAACTTAGTGCAAACTGTTTGCATAAAGTTTGCATAACGGCCGGTTATTGAGGTACCTGTGAAAACAGGCGTATTTTGATGAAATTTTAAATCATCAAAATTCAAAAATTGATTTAAAAGCAGAAAATTCTTTTATATTTTCATTAAAAACTACTTTTTTGTGACATATGAAAGTTTTGACCGAGAAAAATGAAAATTCCCTGAAAACATCAACAAAAACTATTTTTTAGCCTTTTATGAAATTCGGGTATGTTCATGAATTTGCCATCAATTTGAAAATTTTACCCATTATATGAAAAGTTCATAAAATTCCGTCTAATATCGGAATTCTCTCAAATTACCATCAAATTTTTTTTGTTCGGGAAATAGGCTTTTTAAAAAATATTCAATAATTTTTTTGATTAAAATATTTTCATCTTCTAAAAAAGTTTACGACTCCTAAAAACACCTCTTATTTTAAATATTTTTCAATTTAAAATTTGCAAAAGTAAAATATATACACTATAAAATTTTCATCCATTTTTGTCATTTCTTTCATATATTTGAAAACTTTTCTCTATACTTCAACAAAATTTCATGGTAATCAGTCAACCGTCATAGCTAAGTGGATAAGACTCTGGCTTGTCACCTGTGAGAGTAGAGAGTTCGATTCCTAGAAGCAGCAGAGACATATTTTTTCTTCAAATTAAAATATCTAAAACATGGTGAAAGTATATGCAAAGTGAAAATAATTTCACTTAGTCTCCCAAAAAAAACTTATTAATAATTTAAAGTATAATTGTATATAGAAAATTAACAAGTAATTAGGAATTAATTCAATTTTTTTACCAATGGTAATTCGCTACGTAGGTTATATAATTGAAAAATTATACTTAAAAAATATAAAATATTTATATAAAAAGCGGCAATAAATAGTATAAACAGTTTATATATTGATTATATAAAATGTTTATAAAAAAATATATTTTTTTCATTTATATTTTCGTCCTTGAGAAATAGATCGTAGATTATTTTACAAAATATGACATCTGTGGTAAAGTAAATCGTGATTCATGTTCATTTATAAGTAACTTCATGTAACTTAAATAAAAAAACTGTGTTTAATATTTTTTTTTAAATTATCATATAACTTTGCAAAATTTTTATTTTTAAAAGGTTTTTAAAATTTATTTTGATATGAAAATTCTAAGTAATATTAAAATTTTTCTAAATACATTTTGACAAGTATAAATGCTTCAAAAATGTATGTCATAAATAATTTTCGGTACAATTGTAAACACATGATGTTTTCATTTTTTAATCCTAAAAACATTATCATGCTTCTAACAACATTTAATTTAAAAAGAAATCATAATACAATTTATAAATTTAGAATTTCATTAATTATCTTAAAAGTCAATTAATTTTTTCATCTATTTATGCGTTTAATCAGTTTTGCAAGTCAACATTATTTCCTGTGTACTGTTCTTTCACGCCCATACCTAGTCATTTCCGGATGTGTGCAGTTTATCTCAAAAACGACGGAATATGTTTCCAAATTGATTTCAGATGGCGAAGCACCCAAAGTCGAGGGTTGTCCAAGCGATATTGAAGTTACCGGAGGCAACAGCACTGTTGTAACGTGGACGGAACCAAGTTTCACAGACAATATTAAAGTCATGAGGATCAACAAAACTGTGGTTTGTTCATATAATTAAAAAAAAAAAGATGCATGAAATATTAGTTTTTTAATATTCTATGTAGTCTAATACTTTATTAAATTTAAATGGATATCTGAAAATCAGTAAAATATTTCAATTTTAAAATTGATCAAAAATATGTTTTCCCCCTTTTTAATTAAAATCTAATGAGCTATTTAATATGAACATTCAAAATTCAAAAAGTATATTTTATAAAGTTTCTGGGTTTACACGCAGTCACGTTGATTCAGCTAAAAATAGTTCAACATAATTATCGACGAAAATTTTGAAGCAAGCTTCGTTGCTCGTTCAGCAAAAAAGTTTAATAGAACTTTTAAATCACTAAAAAAATGTAAATTGCCCTGCAGAAGTGAAAAAAGCGTTATTACTTAAGCACAAACAACTTTACGATAAAAACAGTGGCTTCATCTTCGAAAGATGGTCGCTGATTGTGCATTGTTAGTATTATTTGTTATGCATACTAAAATAATTAAATTATGCAAGCCCAAGATAATTAATTATAAAATAAATACATTAATAATATAATAAAATGATAAAAAATTACTTATAATTACAGTAATAAATAAATAATTAAATAAATATTATTTTTTATATAAATTTTACCAATTTTAATTTTAAAATGATATTTGTGTGTTCAGTTTTAACATAAATTTTTTCAAAAATTTTATTACATTAACATTGTAAAATTTTGTCTCCTTCAGATGAAATATAAAATGTTCCATTACACTGTCGCAAATGTACTGAAAATATGAATGTATTGCGAAACAGTGAAGTCAAGAACCCTCAACTATGAAGTGCGGATAACAACTACATATACAATGTAGATGGAAACAATTATTCATCATATATATATATAACATCAAACGTTTATTCATACTCTTTCACCGAAATGCATTCTTTTTTGACACATACGCAAATGAAATTAAACAATTATGAATTTTGAATTAAAATTGTACATTTGTGTGAAGTCATAGTACAAAAATATAATTTTAATTAATGAAATATCAGTTACAGTAATAAAATATGTATGTGTTTAAAAAATATGAAATAAATAGTTAAACTAATTTGTTAATGTAACTTTTCAATATTTGTATACAATGTTTTGATATGCATTACAAAAGGACGCAAAAAAATTTATCATTACTTTTCTCTTTATTATATATAATGAGACTGATAGGTCATTAAAATGGAAATATGAGAAATAATGCAGTACCAATGCAAAACTGCCGACATTTCTTAAGATATAAGTAAATTAAGGAAAGCCGTGAAAGCGACCAAAAAAGCAATGAATTTAATTTTTCGCCAGAAAAATGGGTAACGGTTGAGAGTTTAAGGCAGGTTTGTGATAGCGTCGAGTCTTGAACGTAAAATTAGTTATGCATAATTTTTGTCGAGAAAATGCGAATTTCTAAGTGCGCGAAATTTAACTGAGGCCTGCAAAAAGGAAGAACAAAATCCCCGTAGAGATGCACACGATTTCAAAAGTTTTGGAAAGATAAAAATTTAGCTGAAACTTGAATGTATATACATGTAAAGGCATAATAAATGATTCGTCACTTTTTCAAGACCAAAATTAAATGGTTATCTAATTATTTTTCACATATAGATATTCTTTAATTTGCGTGAGATTAAAAATATTATATAATTTTCTTGCAAGTAAAGTAAAACTTTTTTTTTGTATAGAGCTAAAATGCATAATAACCACCATTAAGCTTGATAATTTAATTTTATACAATCTTGGAAAATGAAAATTAATTTGTTTCAGGAACCAGGACATACTTTCGATATAGGAAGCCACAAAATCGAATATGAGGCTAACGATGAAGCTGGCTGGACAACGAAATGCATCTTCAACGTACTCATTCAAAAACAATAAATCGTTTATATTCCAAAGAATGTAAAAAAATACGAGAACAAGTGTTTTTCCGACAAAGTAATATAAATGGAAATTGCATCTCTTAACGTTGCATCATGACATTATGGATCGCACTATTATTATCAAAGTGGTTTTCGTCGTGCAAATCCACGTCACTTTTTACCAAGTTGTGCAGCAGCGAAATAGAATGAGCATCGCAAGAAGCATGTAAATGTGGGAGAATTATTTTACTTTTCACCAAACTGAATCAATAAACAAATGTCTAATGGATCATATAATAAGTGCTCTAAATCGTCAACTCAAAGAATTCAGTATTTAATGAACCAATAATATGCAGATATAAATCAAAGAAACGTTACGGAATGTTAGTTAAATTCACAATAGCATCTACTTGGTAGAACAAAAGGTTCTGTTTCGTTTCGATAAATGTAATTTACAAAGACTTATATTTTTATGAAATTCATTTCAAGCATTTATATTACGACGAATAATTTCAATTATAGAAGAAACGGTGTAGTTAAAGTCAAGTGTTGAATTTAGTCAAAGCTTCATACCAAAAAAAAAACAACAAAATTATTTTATCAAAGTGAACTAGTTTTATTCTCTAATTATTAACACGATGTCAGTATTTTATAAAATACTAGTTATTTACTAGGTAAAATTAATATTTACCTTATGACTGTTATATGTAACATGAGTTTTCATTGCATGATGGCATTTATTTAAAATAATTTTTAAATGAAAAGAAAATTTTGTGATATGTTTTATATATATATTTTTTAAATTACATTTGCATATTTAAAAACGTGCATTCAAAATATATTATGCGAACATATGCGCACATGTACACATACGCGGTCAATGTATATATATAACCACGAAGATCCAAGCTTACAAATTGCATTTTCAAAAGATGTAATCAGCGCCGCGTAAATACCCGTACTACTTCTAACAAGAAAATTGTACTAAAGATGACTCTTGCGATTCGTACAGAAATCTTACATTACTTTATATAAAACAATTCATCAAGAAGAAAGTATCTTGTTGACTAATTAAGTTTCGTATAAATATGTGAGTTTGAATAATATCATATTAATTAACTATACTATTGCAAATATATTTTAAAAAGTTAAAAACACTTAGATATTTATTATAATTCGTTTTCGACGATAATATATTTTTATCGATTCATGTACATTAACTGTTTTGTTTATTAGTTTTATATTAATTTCATTTTTCAAAGTTGATTGTAGAAAAGTATTTAAATATTTTACAACTTCAATATAAAAACATTAATAAATTTTATTTTCAAATTTTATAGATGAGAGTATCTTTTATATTTTTGACAATATTTAGCAAATAAATGAAAAGTAACATAAAAACATCTATATATTATATATTATCACAAATAAAGTAAGGATGAATGTGAGATAATAATATACCTTGAAATTTTGTAAGAACAACCTGAGCATTATTTGACTCAAAAATTTGTAGAAAAATCAAATTTGTTTTAATCGTTATAATGTCAATTTAAAAATTGTAAAATTTTTGCTCTTGAAAGAGTTCGAAAAAAATACATCATACAAAATAATGAAAGGAAAACTTGAAAGTTGTAAATTTTATTTTGCCGAACAGTTAAAACGAACGCTTAAGTTCAATATAATTAAAAGAAATAAAATTGACCCAAAAAGACAAAATATAACGCAGAAACCGCGTGCCGTCGGACAGCAAAGAAAAAAGAGTCACAAAAATAAATAATTAAAAATAAAGTCAGTAATTAATAATTTAAATTATAAAAAAACAGATTAAAATCTGCTGCATTGCGATGCTAATGCTCACGGAAATAAATTAAAAATTCGTAGTCAAATAATAAAATAATGAGAATTTGAAAATAAAATGATAACGGACGCCGTCGTCAATGACCTTGTCTATAATAATTAACAGAAATTCACCTCCAAAACTGACCAAATTTACGAAATTCAAATAATCCAAGAAATTCCAATTGTACCACAATTCACAAGTGCCCGAACAAAACGCGGCAAAAATAATAAGAAAATAATTTCGTGACCAATAATTAGTGTATTTAATTTAAAAAAAAAAGTACAGAGGGAATCTGCTACCGCTCATACCATAGCGGTCGCAGACACAGCCGAGGCTCGAAGCTTTCAGTTTCACAGGAAATAAAAAGATTGGTAATTTGGATAGTTCAAGGCTCTGTAATGGAGCTAAACTTTGTGCTCATTGAGCAGAGACAAAACATTGACTAACGTATCACTGCTAAGACTGATTTCGGCCAAACGACCGTTTTTCACGGAGAGGAGCGCGCGCAAATACACACACACACAGTTACAGCAAATAGAATGTGCTCGCAACTGCCGTTGTATTTCAAAATAAAATGAATCAAATGTTTCTTTTCAGGTTTTATAATTTTACGATTTTTAATTCGACGAAATATCGAACAAAAATATTTCTATAATAATCAACAGATAAGCATTAAGAAATATTTTTAAATTATTAATTTAAAGTGTTTGCAAAAATTTTAAATTTATGAAACATATTTTCTTACTTTAATTTTGTATAATACAAACTGAACTATTTATTAAAAAATGTCCATTTTCTTGTGTTTACTGCAAACTTTCGTTCTTGTATTAAAATTAAATAAATACGACATCTGATAAATTTTTGCGTTATATTTTTTATATTAACTGTAAATTTTGCCCCATTACCAATTTATTTAGTAAAATATAAAAAACACTATATCTATCTAGCGTCAATAAAAAAATTCGATATCAATAAAAGCCATAAGGCCATCATGTGAATAATACTTTTCTAGGATTTAAATAAAACTAAATAAGAAATCTTGGATAAGGTATATCTGTAAAAACGGATTTATTATTTATTACAATATATGTTAAGTATAACACTATGCCATTCGCATATCATGTTATATAAATAAAATCGACGAATGTGGTGACATATATATATATATTTAAATGTTTAAAATTTAACTATTAAATATATTACAAAACGCATTTGTTGTTCAGTTATTAAGCACACTCACTTTAACATTATACTTTCGCCTTTCGTACTAAAAAAATATAAAAAACATCGAGAAAGCCGCTTCAGTTTACTTTTATACGTCCAGTGGTCTCTCTTTTACTTTCCACATTTTTCATATTAAGAAAAGTAAAGTAACCTTCATAAATCATTTTACCAAAAGCGATGCACCTAGAACAAAGTTGTCACGAAAAATTTTTGTTGAATAAATTTTGTAATTTATTTCCATTACACAGCCGACTTTTTCCAAATTGTGTAACTTTTCTTAGCGAAACTTCTATTAACGGTCAGCTGAAATTTGAAGTTAAACTATGGTTTGAAATATAATTATTTGCTCGTCGCGTATACTTATTAAACTTAAATATGCATTGCTTATTATAACTTTGTAAATTTGTCAAAGAAAATTTGTAAAAATAAACTTTGATAAAAAAAACTTTTGTTGAATATTATTTGATGAAAATATTTAAAAGAAAAAAATGTAGTGACTTGTGTCAGAGTGGTTGAGATCCTTTTTGTTTCGGCAAACTCAAGGATCTAAGTGCAACAACTCCTTCGGTTATCAGTTCTTCCTCTTTTATAGCCAACAGGCTGATTGCCGTCGTGATAAGTTCTTTGGTAAAGCTGTTGATTTCTAGAGGAAAGCTGCTGACTCGATTGCTGTTGCTGCCGCTGAAAATACGGTTGTCTTTGTGAATGTCGAGGGTAATAATGTTGATTTCTCTGGGTTGCATCTGCAATATAAAATATGTTTATGTTATCGTGAATAATAAAATACAATATTTTGTTTTATCAGCATAGTTCTTATTTTGTTTTCAGTTCAGTTTTTATGTATAATTAAGTTATTCAGCAGGTAAGTTTTTTTTTTTTTAAGAAAAAATGAATTTTACATAAATGGAAAATTATTATTTTGTTTAATACTAATGTAACTACAAAAATATATTTAATCAACATAATGTCATCATCAAAATAAGAGTGGACAAAAGTTTTGATAAACGAGAAAGATTCGTATTTTAGTTAAATCTAATATTTTATCTTCTAATAACAACTTTTGTTTTATCGTTGTCTGAATCTTGTTCACACAATTAGAAAAAAGTTCCCCATACAGTTTTAGTAATAGATGATATTTTTCTCTTTCAACCATTCATATGTTCTTGACTTGAGAATTTCAAGAATTTTTAATAAAGAAACTGCGCTCAATATTAGTGATTCTTTGTATTTTGTTGCTACTAAAGATAAAAAATATTGAGTTGTTTCAAATTATATTCTTAATAGACTTAATAATGAAATAGAAACATTTTATTCCATTGACTTGATAAAAATAATAATAAATAAGATCACAAAAGCAAATGCAAGTGTCACTAAATTACTTCAATAGAATCTGAATACTGCGTCCTGCTAAATCACTCTTGGTAATGATTCTTCAATGGCATGAATGGCAATTTTAAAATAAAATACTTTTCATGGCATTTTGTTATGCTGCGGTCAATGACCACTTTCAAAACATAATGCAATGGTTTTATTTAAAATATTCATAAATTAATAAATGATACAAAATAATAAAATAAATTTAATACAAAAATATTTTATTTATCATTATTTAATAATAAATATTAGTATGGATTTTAGACATAAGTGTATGCTAGATTCAATAAATATATTTTATGACAATAATATTGCAAAAGAAGTTGTATGTTACTTTTGCAATATACGTGCCTACAAGAATATTTGTTTTGTCTAAAAATGTTTTTTTAGTATTTTTATTTCATTGTGTTATCAGATTCTGATTATTGTATTTACAAAGAAAATATTTCGTCTATTTTTCTAAAATTTAATCAAAGTTTTACACAAAATTTAAAAATACTTTATAAAAAATTGTATATTCAAATGAGCAAGCGTTAATATTCATTAACACATTATTTTCAAAAATGTCTCTAGCTGTAGTATAGAAATTTTAAACAAACAGTAAATTTCTATCTGCCGATTTATTTGTAAACAATAATGTCACGGTACAATCAATACAATTAATTTGCAATTCTGACCCAGTATTTCTATTTTTATTAGACCTTTTAGTACACAACAGTTTTAATCGTTCATCTTGTGCAGTTTTCTTCTTTCATTCGCAGCGACATAGCCAGATTTAATTCCATATTTATTTGTGTAATTACGCTGGAATTTTGTATTAGAATCTTTTTTATCAATTAAATTCTTCGTTTGATCAAAAATGATGCTTTGTTTTTCCGATGAAGATTTCGATTCCGCAATATTCATTCTATTTATCGCCGCCTGAGTTTGAGTACTTTTCAATTTATCTGCGAGAGACAAATTACTCGAACTATCTATATTAGAATTTTTTGAATCACTTTTCTGTGCTAATAAAAAATCATTGTGCAAACTAGACATTATCTCACCTTGCTTATTTTGTGATAAATTGAACTTGTTGCTCTTTATATTATCTGTCTTCATTGTTCTTTTAAATTTCTTAACTTCTTTATTCCGAGGTGAAATACTGGAATTACATTTTACAGACAAACGAGAAAGGATCGGTATCTTTGAAGTGTTTTCTTCAGCTGCTTGAATTTTTTCGAACGATCTCTCCATAGATAAAGATACATTAAATTTCTCATTTTTCTTTAAAGTGCCATCCAGACAATCGATCTGCGGTGTGCCTCTCTCAACAGCAGTCTCGACAGACTCCTTTTGCTCTTGCATAAGCTGATTAGCAGTTTTTGGTTTGGAACAGTTCAAGTTTAAACCTTCCCTATCGTCTTTTCGGATCTTTTCAGCAACGTTCGTTGACTTTGGTCTTATCGGAGCCTCTTTGACAAAAGTCGAAATCTTTGACCGATGATCTTTTGAAGAAGAGAAATTGCATTTAAAGCTTTTGAGTATGTCACTTTGAATAGCAGTATCAGCGGATTGCGAGACATTTGACTTTTGATTTGATTTTGCCAATTTATGACTGAGATGGTGATTTCGCTGCAACGTATCTTTGTATGGTGAAATTTTAGTAAACTTCCCAACCGAACTGCTTTCTCTAATTACTGACTTATTTGAATAACCAGCATATTTTCGGAAACCTATTCTCAAAAAAGTCTCGTGTTCCATGACTTTTGTTTCAGTTGACTTTTCAAATGTTTCTGGCTTTTCATGAGGCTTAATCGAAAAGTGACCTACCGGATGAAGATATTCAATTCGACGTCTCAAAAGTTCATCAGAATTTTTCGAATATTCGTCACTTTTACGGAAAAATGAAAAGAAGGTATGTAAAAGGGAATTTTTCTTCAGTTTCGAGCTTGTCTTCGAGTTAAAGTAAATAGACTTTAAGATCACCTTGCCCGGTGTTTGTTGCTGTCTCAGAGTTTTCTCCATTAATTTATGACGATGGATTGTGTAATTTAAAGAAGGTTTCTTCACTACTGGCAACTTCTGATTAAGTACAAATGATGAAAATGTATTTAAAGACAAATTACTCTTTGATTTTTGCGTTAGACTCTGATTCTGTGATGGACACTCGGATTTGCTGACTTCATCTAATTTTTCGATATGTTCTGATTTTTGTTGAGTTAATGTTTCATCATGCTGCTCATTTGCAGATTTTTGTTGAGTGGAATTATTATTTTTTATTACATGTTCAAACTTTTTTGTTAAATTCTTCCTTTTTAGTGCATTTATAAGGTTCGTGTCACTTGGCAGCATTGGCGACGATACTACTGTACGAAGATTTACATTTAGATTGGTATTAGATGCAGAATCAATGAAAATTGGACTTGAGTAGTGCACTAAAATAGAAGGCTTTTCTATTTGTGAGAGTGTCACTTTATATTGTGATTTATTTTTTTCCTGACTTTTGTCTTCATCCTAAAAATAATAAATACTGATATAATACGAAAGGGGGTAGCGGGATAAGGTAATGAGTTTTTTCAAATAGTTTTTTTTTTAAATCATGCACATATGTATAAATATTGCAGAAAAAACACTAACGCATAGTAAAATAGTTTCTAAAAGTTGAAAAAAATTAAACATATGATTTATTACATAAAAAGCTATTTTTACGGATCAAGGACCAAAATAAATAATGTACGACCTAAAAACCATGGTTTCGGTCGTGTTTCAAGGTTTTTAAATGGATGAAAAAAAGTTTCGATATAGAAGAGCAAATTTCACTATCTTATTTCGTTACTGTTTTTCGTATTAAAATGATCAAATTTACAATAAAAACTGTAATATACCGATATGTCAATAATTTTTAATGTTTTTTGTTTTCAAATTGAATTTTTGTCTTAAATAAATCATACACATACGCGTATAAAAATTGTTCAGTAAATATTTATAACCAAGATAATAATTTATCCTCCAAAAAAATAAGGTAATTATCAGTTTGGCTTGCATGTTAAGTTTACGTGGCATGTACTATTTAGTAGTGATGCTTATTTTACAATTATAATTTCATTCAAAACTGTCCAAGTTACAAAGTTTTGACAAGAGAGACAGCTTGTAATTTCTAAATCAATTGTCTTATAAAAAACACGAGTAAGTATCAATTTACTCAAAATTGATCTAAAATTTCTAAAAGAGAAATAAATAAATTTTATTTATTTATGTCATAACCATGAAAAGTGACGTTTAAATGAATGATTATATTATTTTTTGAATGAAATTATTCAAAAATTTAAATAACAAAAGATAAACCGTACTTGTAAGATTTGTAGTCTTGAAATCAATGGAATTGCCAAAAGTATTGCAAAAAATAAGATAATCGCTGATTCAATTAACAAAGCAGGGAAAAAGGTTATAAAATATTTTAGTGGTGTCCCAGAGTTAAACATAACGTTAATCTTGCAAAACTTGTCAATTTCAAGAATTTTGGTTCATCATGTTCTACTTTCTTTTTCTTCTCAGTTTACATGCACAATCAATTTTTCTACTTTTTCCATCAATAACCATTCACTTTGTCGCCGAAAAGTCTGAAGAAAAGCCGTCCATAATTGAACAATCGCCTGTTGCCTCAAGCTTTTACAGTTTGTTTCTTTTTCAGTAATATTGCAATGAATGATCACGAATAAAATGTGTAAAAGTTATGAACATTAAAGCTGATGTAAAAGTTACTTTGAAATATAAAACATTCAATTTTGAAAGGTTTTCGAAATTGTGAGTTATTTGTTATTTGACACTTTTTTATTAAATTGTTTTTCTTTTTTTTAATTACTTTTTACACATTGAAAAAATATTTTTAATAGATTCTTACATTTATATAATAAAAATAAATCAATAGAAGGCGTACAGTGAATAAAATTATTAAAACAATAATAGAATAAAAATATTAGTATTTTCTAGTCTATATTTTGAAGATAATTATATAGAATAATGATTAAATTTGAGTTGAAAGTGAAATTCGCTCATGTAAAACTGTCATTTGTTTTTCCAGTTTTAACATAGTTTCGTGAAAGAGCACAAGTTTTCAACTAAACAAAAGTTTTACAGAACTACAGAAAATGTTACAAAACTTAAAAAAATTGCCGTACAATATTTTCCTTCTTCCTTCATTGTATAGATTTTTTTTCATTGTTATACATCTCATTTTAAAATAAAATGACAATTAAAAAGCTTAAAAAAATAAATAAGAAAATTTCACTACAAATCAAAATTTTTAATTAACATTATAGTCGTAATTATTCACAGTGTGGAAATTATTAATTTCTTAGTTACATTATCAGATTTATTCCTTTTTAAAATAATTGCAAACATAAATTGCTCAACCTAAAAAAGTGCAAAACATAAAAGATTAAATTGTAACAAATACATTTAATTTAACACATTGTACAATCGGCCTAAATCTCCATACGTGAGAAAGGTTAGAAAAGTATCTGTGTTAGTTTTTCCATTTGAAAAGCAATAAAGGGTGGACCTATCTTTTGAATGTGTGAATGGAGAGCGGACAAAGTAGACAGGCAATGTGTTAACCATTTCAGTCATGATGGGTCAAAAAAGATCACACTTGACTTTGACGTATTTTTCATAGTTAAAAATTGTAATAATTGCACAAATAATTGTTAGTCAGGAGTTTTCGGGGTCACTGAATACTAATCTGAAGTCAGATTTTCAAAATTCAAAATGGTGGATCTAATATTCAGCTCCCCAATATAGTATTATATGGGTGATTCTACAAATATCTACCAAAACAGTGTTTTCGGAGTTTTATGTACTTATGAACAGTTTTTTTGAATATTTATTTCGACATAAATTGTTCATTATAATGAGAACTCAAATCATATTTAAGAAATTACTCAAAAAAGTGAGTGTTTTTTAATTGCTGAGCTTTGCAATGCGTGAAATTTAAACACCGTGGCTGTCTTCACTTCAGATTTCTACGTAAACACTTTTAATTTGAAGATTTAAATAAATTTTTTCATATTTTTTAATTTAGTTTAGGATTATTTAAGTAACAGTAATTATATAATAATAGTTATCAAATTTATTTATCTATATAACATATGGTTTTCGGTTAGTTTTTTATTGTCTTCGAATTTTACTGAAAAATTGACTTTACTTTTCAAAAATAAAAAAATTATTATTTTCATAATTTGCATCTTTTTTTTTCTTTCTGAAAATTATTTTGGACTACGTACTACAAACCTTAAAATAAATAAATTAATTCAAGAATTGATTAATATGTATAATTTATTGTTAACATTTTACAAGCATAAGTTATACATACAATGTGTAAACACCGTGCTAAGAACCACCAATTAGATAATCAAATTTTTAATTAATTATTTAACTAATATGTACTTTTCAAATGAAAATAACATTATTTTAACTGTTTTTTTTTAATTTTATGACTATTAATGCGTATTATTTCAAGAAAAATCATTAAATTAATTTTTTTATCAATGAATAACATGTTATACTTCTTTTATACAAATTTACATAATATAAAAAAATTTAATAAATTATTATAAATGCTTGGATATAATAAAATTCTAGTAACCAAATGATTAATTTTTTCTTAAATGATAAATAAATAATTTGTGTTATCATCAAGTACAACTCACTTTGCAATTTTTTTCATCGTGTTACACATATGTGTAAACACCATGAACATGGATGATCATTTTCAAATAATGAAATGTGATTAAGCTTGCATATTTTGGTAAAATATTACTTTAGTATTCCATTTCAAACAACAACTATAAAAACCACATACAAATAATTTTTAATTTTAAAAATTTTTCTGTCCGAAATTGGTAGATATTTGTAGAATCATCAATATACCGAGTTTCAAGAAAAACAATGGATTTTCAGATTTTTGGTCCGCCATATTGGATCCGCTATTTTGAATTTTAAAAATCTGACTTCTGATTCATATTCTGCGACCCCGAAAACCCCTGAGTACCAATTTTTATTCAAATTGAACTATTAGACAAATTTATGATTCAAAGGGTTAAATAAAAGTATTCTTCAATTATAACAAGTAAATTTTTTCTGCCACTGACATAAAAATTGATGATACTTTTCTAATATTAACCCATCCAGTCACCGCGTCCATTACAATGGACTTTTCTCAAAAAACGAAATTTCAATTTTGTATGAAGTTTTTTTATTAATCTTCAAAGTTTTTTGTATACATCATGTTTGTTTAGCATCAATAGAACTCAAAGAACAAGAAATTAGAGCAATAAACTTTTAATAACAAATTTTATTGCAAAAAAAGAAAAAAATTGAAATTTTTGTTTGTAAAAAAATTAATTTTTTAACTATTTTGATAATAATTATCATGTTAAAAGTCATTTTTGAGCCATAGATAAAATTCGTGACTGAACGAGTTTAAAGAAAGTCTAGTTATGTGTACGAAATGCTTTTGTAATTTAAACATCACAAATTATTTATTTGCAAGTTTTTTTCAGGATGACTATTTCAGAGTAATTATCTCGAATAGGAGAAGTCAACTATGCAGATTCGCTTTTTATTGTTCAATAGTTGACAAACTGGTTGCATCAATATTGCCGTTAATATTGATGGAAACTGTTTGAAACGTTAGATGTTAAAGCAAACAAAGGTCAAACTTTGCAACAACTCTAATCTCAACAAAGCTACAGGTAAATGAGAACACGTTTCGGTGCCAATATAGCAATCTGCCTGAGGGGAAAGTTTATGCTAGCTCAACATAAGTTACGTCTAATATATCCTTTCATCACTTCAACGCAAGAATTCTAACAATTCCAAATGTCACCAGCGCTTAATCAAAACTGTAGAGTTTTGCAGTACACTTCATTTGAATAAAATTCTCATATAACTGCAAATTAATTATCTTTTCATTAAAATATTTATTAATTTAGTATATAATGGTTGAATTCACGAAATTGTGTCATTTTATGTCCGCCTTAAATTAAATGATCAAATAATTTATAAATCCACTCGTAATTAATTTTCATATTTACTATTGAAAATTTTATTTCCTTTGCCAGAGTTTACCTGCAATTTATTTTCAAATACAAATATTTAAATAAGTTGTTTTTTCTAGATAAAATTACATAATTAATTATCTTCTTATTAAGAGTATTTTTAATGGTGAAAGAATGAAAACAAATTTATTTTGAATGATTTACATTTTAATAAATATGTAAAAAGATGCTTTTCAAATTTGTGTAATTGTGTGCCATATATTATTAAATGACACTTATATTAATGCAAAATTGTATATATGCAGAAACATCTAATTACACGTGCTTAACTTACAATTAAGAGGTGGATAATAATTTCTCGATGTCTGTGGCTGTTGCGTGCGATAAATCGGGTGTACTTCGTGATAAGCAGCCCTGGCTTCTTTACGGTCTTGTTGTCTATAATTATGAGCCACGTATGGCCGTACAGCATATGCGCCTGAGAAAATCCTTGTGTATCTCATGTAACAGCCACTTGGTATATGCCACTGTATAAAAACAGACGTTTATATAAATAATAATTCCAGATAACGTAGCATAATACAATTGCTACACTAATATACGATTGTATTTTAGTCAAATATACATGAAAAAAATTTGAATCGTAGAAAGTTTTACTTATTTTCGGTGATCTAATAGTTAGTAATTTATATTAAGTAAATAATGCAATATAGCTTTTTTGAATTGATTCTTAAATTATTCTACTCGTAAAATAAATTTACTCAACATTTTATAGTTTCGCTATTTGTTGGATTAAAAATAAAGAATTGATTTACCATTACAGTGATAAAATTAAATGTAAATGTAATTAATTAAACTTACTCTGTATGGCGCTGATGGCACAGGCTGGGGTGGTTTTCCTGGACATATCAGCATTCGTCTGTACATTCGAGGCTAAATAAAAATACAATTGAAAAAGTTTAAATTTGCAGTATTTTCAATTAAATCTAATATTCTAAAATTAATATACAATATATTTAATTTCGTTGATAATTAATGAACACTTTAAATTTTATTGAATTACTTAATTAAGTTTTACTTATAATTTTTTTTTAAACATTTGAATCTTCGTATAATATTTTCAAGACTATAATTTTTATTATAAATAATAATAATTTTAAAAGTATAAAACAGTGTAGTAATACATTGATAGTATATTTATTAAAAACATATGAAAAAAAAATAAAACCTCAGTGAAAGAATCAACTGCTGATGGTTTAGCTATTTAATTTATCCATGTATTTCAGTATTTTTATATCGAGTAAAAAACTGTTTCATAGATAAAGCTAAATTGAATATTTTCACTCTGTATATTCAGAAGCATCGTAAAAACAATGCCATTTTATTTTACATCCAAATTCGATTTTTAACTTGTATTGAAAAAATATTAAAAAATTTAAAGAATTATCGATGAAATCATATTTGCTTCATGAAATATACTTCATAATCACTAACCAAACAAGTGTATAGTTTGAAATTTATTCAGTATTCAATTTTAGTTCAAAATTTTTCAGTCACTTTTCTGAGTCTGCGTTCGGGCATAAAGATCTCGTCTAAACTAAGGATCAGGAAAAATTAGAAATAAAGTCAATTATTTCGGCTTAAAGCTTGGAAAGTCAACTTGTAGAAAAAAAACTCCCAATGTCTTTCTTACACAGGCATCCGCGCTAATTACTCTCAACATACAGTATCCACTAGGGTGTCCGTTATTTCCCAAAGTTCACATTTTTTGGTTCAGATCTCTTAAAAGTTTTTATGTTTATAAAAAAAAAATTGTGGAATTTGTTCAGATTTTTTCAGATGAATTAACCCGTACCTAAAAGGGGTTAAAGTTTAAATGGGATTTAAAATGGGATTTGATAGTGATGATGATCGAAATTTCGTTACTCGGTCAATTTCGCATGCACAAATCTGAAACTTTGGTTTTATATGTTTTTGACATCGCTGAATTCGAAGTTAATATCAAAATTTACTTATGACAGCTGTTAAATTTGCTGTGAAACTTTTATTTTTATTAAAAATGCCCATTTTTATAAATAATACTGTATTTGTATGAATTTTCTAGTCGATGAATTAAAATTTCATGTTAAAATAACTTTTTGATTTATGAAAGCTGTCAAAAGTTGTCAATTAGCTGTCACTTTTTTTTAATTCAAAAAGACCTTTTTGAATAAATTGCATACCATTTTCATAGATATTCGCTCGTTGAACTTGATTTTGATGTCAAAATTATAGGCAGTTGTCAAAATGACTTAAAATTTATTTTTAAAGTCAACTATTCAAAATTTGTTAAATTTTTTTCATATTAAGGGGACAAGCAACCAAAAAATGACGATTTTTTTTAAAAATTTAAAAAAAAATTTTACATCATATTTTGATATTTAAAAGTGTCTTCTTTCATGCTGTAAAAACCGTTTTTTGATTCTGCGTTTATAAATATTAAGAAAATGCATGTTATTGAGTGATTGTAATACCGCAGGAAAGTCAACTCAACATTAGAGTCCATATATCAATGTTACTCTTTCAAAAATTATATTTTTAATGAATTTTTAAGTTTTATTTGTATAATTAATGTTATTAATAACAATACAACTTTTATGTTTATAAATTAATATTTTAATG
>JABFPM010001009.1:0-23150 GCA_022817325.1 Idris sp. 1 HC-2018 | reverse complement strand
ATTATTATTTGATAAAACAAAAACTCCATTGCAGCAGACTTTTGACATGCTCTTAATTGTAATATAATAACTAAATGTATACTATGTAATTGATAAATGTATACCGTCTATCTATTCTCCCGGAAGTTTTGAGAACGATAAACAGATAGTTACTTAGAGTTTATCACTAAAACTGTGTCGTTTGAGAATCGACCATAAGGAAAAAAGAGACAGCACTATTGATTCATGGCTTTTATAGAACAAGACACGAAAGTGTGTTCTGGTGGCCACAATTCAACAACAACAACAACAACAACATAAGAAAAGTTTTGGCCCAACTGCGCAGCATCAATAGTGACCCTATACAAACTGTTCGTCCTTGTTTAATTTTCATCTAAAATGGAAATAAAAGATTGATAAAAATCATGAGCTGACCAACATTTCAAACAGAAATGTAAAACACATACTTTTTACACACAGAGATAATAATATACAGAAAGTAATCGTGTGAAGCGGCAGTGCCTGTCAAACAAAAATTATAATAAACAAAAATGAAGTGACACAATCTGCTTGACGTTTGTAAAAATACATTTTTCACAAATTGTATAGCCCCGATTAATCAGGTTTATGAATGCAATTAAGCCATGGCTGGGGTAAGGATGCACTGTATTTAATTACGCGAGAAAGTACAATATATATATTTTTTTTCACTTTCTATCTGTGAATTTTCCTCGTTTTTCCATCAGTCATTACATCATGTTTTTTTCAGGCAAAAGCGTACACCTATAGGCATCTGGAATTTTTGATATTAGAATTTTATTCCACGGGGACGACGAATGAAAGGAAACGTGCAATTGAGGAGAGTCTTAATGAATTTGCCCAGAAAAGCGACTGGAAATTATGTCTCGAATTCGTCGAGATGACAAACAACAATTATCTGTTGATGTTTTTACTGACAACTTTAGAGGTGGGTGGATTTTATGGAGGACGGCTCATTAACGTTAAGTAAAAGTTGTAGATAAAAATAGCTTTCTAATTGAAAATCAGTTTTCAATAAAATGTTTTAGATATTGATAATGATTTATTTTTAAAAAAAGAAATATCTACTTAGTATATTTATAATTGTTTATACTGCTAGATTGTTTTTGTGATATAAAATTTGTTTTTCAGAATTTTATTTGTACGAAATTTTGCAAACTTGGATCAGATGACATCAGTTTGATTAACAAAATTTTGACAACTATGTCTATAAAGCCAGATATTCCACCATTTATTAGAAACAAATTGATGAAGTTGGTTATTGATCTGGCTAAAAATGATAAGAATAATGCTTTTAGTATTTATCAAACTATTTCTGCAGTAAGTATTCCAAAATTATAAAATGAAAAAAAGTATATTCTCATTGTAAGTTATATTGTTTTTATTTCAGTTTTTAGAACGAGAGCAAAGTTATCAGCTGCGTTTGATAGGTTTAAAATATTTGCAAATTGCTTCGGATGAAATAGCAACTCCGAGAAAAAGTGATGAACAAAATTATCTTTCAAATCATTTTAATTGTTTGTTACCTCAAATTTTGGATCAACTAACAGGTATAAAATAAATTAAAATAAATTATTACAAAGTTATTAGAATAATTGAAAATTAAACGAGTTTCGATTGAGGCCGTGTTTTGTTCACAAAGCAAACACAAAAATTCTGTTAAATTTAATTTTTTTTAATTTAAACTGTTCAACCTTTTTTTCTTTCAATTTATTTTCTCAAATCTGTAATCTCATCAACAAAATGAGTATATCGAAAACGAGTATTAGATCCGGAAGATTGACTGTGGAGTAGATGTTGAAATACATCACAGAACAAAATACCTAAATCAAGGATGAAATCAAAAGTATCAGATCAGACAATAAAAATTTTGTGAAAAGAATTATCGCATTGGAAGCAAAAAAAACCAACCAGTTCGAAGATACGAGGAGCTGGTAAATAGAAGATACAAAAACCAACAAAACCCTCGTTAATTTAAAACTTAGATGACATGCTGCAATATAATAAAAATCTACTGGACATGTCGAATAAAGCTCATCCTGACTTTAACCCGAACCTCTTGGAAAATGTGGGAAGACTTGGACACACCCGAAAAAACCTCTACTCTCCTCTACTTTACTTCAAAAAGGATAAAACTGTCAATTTTTAGCAAAATTATAAAAACTGAAAAATTGATAATGACCAAGAAATAAAAAAAAACTATTTAAGAACATCAAATCAAAACTCAACGACCATGGTATTTCTTCAGGACTACACAAAAATAACATAATTGTTATATTAAAAAAATGACACATTCAAAAAAATCTACGAAAAGTACCACGACATTTTGAAAGATGACAAATCTAAAGACTTGGCAAAGATGAGCAACACTCAACAACCTTGACGGAACATACTTCAGCTACTTCGTTCACACCAGCTATCCGCAAAGATTGACAGCTAAAATTTGCAGGCGATCCAATAACCAGGAAGCAGATTAATCATTTTTTTTCAAAACAATCTACCGAAAAATCCAAAAAATAATTGACTCATCTTTTTTGCAATCCACACTTCCCATTATGCAAAACAAGAAGCCTATGCAGCGAGATTATATTAATATTTCATTTTAGGATATTAATTCTTTTCATAACTGCAACGATTTTTGTAGCAGTTGTAACTCAGACATTTACTGTTTAAACATAATTGAATGAGTCTACTAATTTATACAATTGTTTTCTAAAATTCTATTTATTTTATTTTTTAGTTAAAAATGTTACTTCTAATTAAATCTCTAATTTTTGTAAAAATCTATTAGTTACCTTTTTATAATTTTAAAAATATTCGACACTTATTTTTATCTTTTCTTTTATATAATCCTGCGATCTGCTTTATGTTAAAGACTCAATCGAAACTCTACTACGTTTGACTTTTGTTATACCTCTGCGTTGTTTCGATTTATGAGTCGAAACAATTAAATAACATAATTTAAAATTGAACTAATGTATAGCTTTTTATTTTATAAATTATGTTCTTATTACAGAAATATTGTCTGAATATTTGAGAGCACAAGTTTGTTCTGGTATAAAAACTCCTCCGCCGTCTCCTACAAACGATGACAATTTGTCGTCTGGAATGTCCAGCCTTAATATAGTTGGACTAGCTAACACCAGCAATGAAATTTGTATAACAACCCTTAAACTTTTGTCACATATTTTCAGTTATGTGGATTCGTTTAAACTGGTTACAAAAAAGATGAAATTATTTTATCTAATTTTTACATGTGCAAAATATCACGATTCAATGGTAAATAAATATTGAATTACATTATTTTTTAAGTAAAAAATAAAATAAATATTTAATTTTGTTCTAAAAAAATGAAAAATAACAGTTTAATTTTTTGTTTAAATTAGAGTGGAAAACAAATAGAAGTGGCTGTCCAAGCACTATCAGCAATAAATGAACTGTTGTACAGAGCTGACCTATCTCTGCTGAGCACCGACTTACTTGTGCCGATTTTCAATCATGCATACGAATTATTTCAGTCTTTGTCTCTATTCATTTACAACATTGATGAATGGTAAATAAAAAAAGAGTAAATTTGAATAATTGACAGAAAATATTACATTTTTGTTTCCTTTACAGCTACATAGACAAATCAACTGAGTTTCTCAAGTTATTTGTGATAAATTATTTGAAGAGGGCGCAACAGTACAGTACGAAATTCACTACGGAGGATTTAATTGAAGTACTGTATCGTCGAACCTTTCAACACAACTGCACCATTAATAGCTACTTGAGGTGCTTGGAAATTTGGATTGAACTGATGGAACTCGTGCAGTTGCCAGATCACGTTTTCGCGATGAATTTGATCGAGCGGATAGTGCAAAAATTTAGTTTCAGAGATGACTCTCGGGTAGTCAAAGAACTTGACACGGAAACGCTCGATGAAAATGTAAAATAAAAAAATAAACTTAATTTTTTTATTAATATTTTGAGTAAAATGTATATTTTTTGGTTGTTTTTCAGGGCGAAACTGAGTGGCAACATTATTTAAGATGCAATATTGAATGTCTGGCTAAAGTTTCGGAGTTTATACCAGTACAATTTTTTCAATTTATGGTGAGTAAATTGTAACAGATTTTTTTGTTAACAGTTTATTTGAATTTTAAATTACATTTTAGAATACTTTTTGGCAACATGGAATGAGAGTGCTTGGAGAACTGTCAACAACAATTATTATGAAATCACCACTCATACTGAATGATGTGGAAGCAGAAAATTGTCATAATTTTTTGAGAGACACTGCTTCAGCAACTCAAGCTCTTGCTCGAACATCGCCGAATTATATATGTATATATCATTTTATTATATGTTATTATATATTATTATATATTATAAGTACAAAAAATATATTTTTTAATATTATTTAATAATACTCATTTTTCAGACAATGAAAACAATGTAGATCTATCTACAATCGAAGAGATGGTCAGTCTTATTTTAGATGCATGTGATTTTATTAAAAATAATCAGCTGTATTCAGCGCAAGTTCAGCCAGTTTACATTGTACATGACATTGTTGAAGTGTAAGACATTTTTTCAGAACTATTTTTTTTATAATCAGTAAAATTATTAAATTAAAATTGTAAACAGTAATTTTAAATTAAAACTAGATATTTATGTAACAATTTTTTTACAGTTATTCTCAGTTACTAGCCTCAATGCAAGCCTGGTCTCACTGGATTTGGAAAAGACCTGACAAATTAAAGGAACAGTTTTGTCAGCGTTGTATAAACGCCAGCATTTGGGCCTTATCCGAGACAACTGCAATTCCGCCCCCTCAAAACTCATCCATTCCGCGACTCACTTATTCCAAAGCACCATCGTTATTTTCAAGCCGAATTTGTGGGATCAGGCATTTTATAGAGAGTTATTGTACCGCAGGTATCCAAGCTCAATGGAAAAGGATACGCAACAAGTTTTAAATAAAGCCTTAATAAATAGCTTAATTTTGCCACAAGGAGACAACGTTTTGAGACAACTTTTGTTTCGTAAGCTTAAACCTTTTTAAATTTTTAAAATTTGCATAAATTTTTTTATGGAGCGTAAAATTGAAAATCTTGTTTAAAAAATGTTTATTTTCTTTTAAATTAGATACATTTATAACAAATTATATGGAACTGATGAATATCACCGAGCAACAAATGTTTGCAAATGCTCAAATACAAATTCCACCGGAATCGAATATCGTTGTTGCGTTGGTGTCGCTGAAACAAATCTTAGAAGACTGCTCTTCGTCATCGACAGTGATAAAAAAATTGTTATTAGAATGCATGAAGCCGTGCATAGAAAGAACCATACAATTATTGCCGCATTTCATGCACAATGAAAATACATTCAAGTTGTTGCTCAGCTTTTTACACACAACCATCATGGTTCTGCAACACCAGCTTGGACCAGAATTCATAGCTAATACAATCAAAACTCTCCTTGAACTTTACACCAGGTAAAACAATACAAATTAATAATCAACAAAATTGATTATTGTATATATATATATATATTTTTAAATTTCAGTGAACATCTCTTCAGAGGATCGACTCTGGATGAATTTTTGGAAATCCTGTTGTGCATTGTTTCTTCTCCAAATGCATTTAAGTTGTTCATTCCATCTATAATTAATTTGTGTCTGGTGAATGTCTGGCCAGCAGTTCGCTCGGAATTGGCTGCCAGACAAGACACGGTTTTAGTTTTGTTACGTTTATTTCACAGGTATAAATTAAATTTTTGGAACAAATTCTTGTTATATATAAAGCAACTTCAGTTGAGTAATGCTGAATTATAATTTTAGTATTTTGATACATCGGTGGAAATACTTTTACGCGACGCCAATTTTACAAAATTTGTGCTCAGACGGACAGGAAGTCGTTGAGCACAAAGAAGAACTGATATCCATCTTCGAAATACTCGGCGAGACACTTATGCAACCGGACATAAATATTTTTCAACAGAGCTTGAAGTGCTTGGAACAAGTGAACTCGAAATGGCGACTGTACAATCGAGAACTTTTTAAGACTTTGCTTTTGGAACGATTTGTTGTGACACTGATGACGGTTTTAGTGGAAAAGTAAAAAAAGAATTTTTTACAATAACTTTTGATTTAAGATTTAAAATTTTTTAAAATATTTTTAACATTTATTTTTCAGGTCCCAGGACTTGTTAACCGATGAGATACTTATTACTTTATATAATATGTCATTGGCAGACACTGATGCATTTTATCAAAAGTACCTCACGAAATGTATTGGCTATTGGTCTAATCCAAATGAGTGTATGATGTTTCAGTACATTTCAAAGGTAACAATTTTTTTTTTTTTCACTTAAAATTTGATTTTATTTATAAATATTTAAGGGGACCGTGAACTGATTTTTAGCTGAAAATTGATTTTACGAAGACACTTTGTATATTTCTAACTTAATGTTGTCTGCAATGTAATATTGCCTATTTACATGAGTAACATATTCATTAAATGTTTTCTCATTTACGTTTCACCTGAATAAATTAATTTTTCTACTTTAAACTCAATTATCTCGAAAAAAAATTTCCCACAATTTGCAGCTTCAAAAATCTAATTTAAAAAATGGTTAGATGAAATTTTGACGAAACATAAAAGTATAAAACAAAAACAAAACACCATTTTGAGATATTTATTGACCTGTTTTTACATTTTTTTGGATTTTCAAAAAACTTTACATCATATCAAAATTTCGTCTAGCCAGTTGGATTACAAACATTTTGGCGTTAACTAAATGAAAATCGATTGCAAATTGAGGTACTAGCTACTTTTTTAAAACACCCCTAATTTCATAAATTATTAAACGAAAATTTTTTTGATATTAACTTTTTTTTAAACAAAACGACTAAATATTCTTTTTATATTGATTAATAACTACTTGTAAACCCATTGTCATCAATATCGAAGAAAAATAGCCATTTTGGTTCACAGTCCTCTTATAGTCCAAAAAGCAGCGTCATAAATCGTGACTAATTTGATCATGCTTGAAACATGTACAAATCATAAGAGTTTAATGAAAGAAGCAAGATAAAGCCAGTCTGCCGGCTGGTTGGCGGTGCGCATGCGCGCTAAAGCGAACACGTCCAAAATAAAGGGCGGACAGACTGAAATAATTTGTTAATGTATATCATAAAACATGTAAAAAAATCAGTCTGCCGCTTATTTGATGGTGCATGAATGAGTTTTTAGGGGAGAAAACTCAACCGAAATTACGTGTAACTTTACTTAGAGGTGCTAAAACCCACAATTAATTGTATAAAATAACCATGCGTCCACTTTCATAGCTAGCGATACGTTTCTTGCCCAGGGAATTATAGTTACAATTTCAATACCACTTCTTTTTGAATAATTCAAAATACAAAATGATTCTTACAATCAAAAAACATGTTGGAGAATATGAGAAAAACTATTTTGTATTATATTCAAATAATTGCATAATGTATTAATGTATCAATTAACTGCCCGCTTTGTTCGATTGCCTAGAGATGAGTGCGCAAGTGGCAACGAGTAAGTGGTTGAGACTAAGAGGCACGCAACACGTGACCGAAAATAAATCGGGCGCATGGTTATTTTATACAATTAATTGTGGGTTTTAGCACCTCTATTTTTGCGGCAAACTATTTTTTTATATTTAATATAATAAATACTTTCATTTTATGTTAGTCTGTCTCATGATCAAATCAGTCATGTCGCTTTTTATTTTGGACGTGTTTGTAGCGCTTTAGCGCGCATGCGCACCGCCAGCCAGCCGGCAGATTGGCTTTATCTTGTTTCTTTCATTAAACTCTTATGATTTATACATGTTTCAAGCATGATCAAATTAGTCACGATTTGTGACGCTGCCTCTTGGACTATTAAGTCAATACCTTAATTTAAACTATTTATATTCAATTTGGAATTGTTTTTTCTTTTCAGGATCAGCCAACGTTTATGACAAAAATGTTGGAGTTTGTTGCAACGGTCCGACGAAATTCTAGTAAAATTTAAGACGCTACAATTTTGTAATTACTTTTTTCTACAAGAAAAAGTTGTGAAACACCGACACTGCCAATTCTGTACATTAAAATTAACTCTATTAACTTTTATTAAAAAAAAGCTATTTGTATTGAATGCGTTTACGAAGATAATATATATGTATAAAGTGCATACAAAACGAATCGAATAAGATTTTTGTTTTTTATTGTACACATTTGTTGTAACATTTTATTTACATTCTTTTAATACTTATCGACAATAAATCTTAAAAAAGAGAGAGATTAAGACAAACTTTTTCTCATTTATTTGAACAAATAATATGTGTCCGTTATCAGTGAAACTGATATAGAGAGTCAGAACGATAGCCTGCTATTTTGTAATATTCCGTCTAAATTTGTTGTAGCATTCGCTATTATTTTATTCATCATGTCGTTTCAAAGCAGATCCCTTGCTAGTAAACCTGTTTATGGGTTTTTAAAGGAATTGGGAATTGGGGTGGAAAATCCTGGATTGTTTGATGGAAAGTGGCGAGGGTCTGGTAAAGTAAGTTAACTTTTTCGAAAAAATTTACTTTTTATTTGAAACACATTTTTGAATTAAAATGAAAATTAAATTAATAGATTATTGAGTCAATTTCACCAGCGACTGGTCAAGTTATAGCAACAGTTCGCGGAGCAACTGTGGAAGAAACCAAAGACGCCATTAAAAATGCCGAAAAAGCGTGGCCAAAGTGGGCTGAGATGCCCATGCCTGCACGAGGTGAAATTGTCCGGCAAATCGGCGAGGAACTGCGAAAAAATTTGAAACCACTAGGAAGTTTGGTTTCTCTGGAAATGGGTAAGTTTTTATTTCTTTTTTTTTTTTATGGAAAATTAATTTAATTTTCTATTGACAGGAAAAATTCTACCAGAAGGAATAGGGGAAGTGCAAGAGTACATAGACATTTGTGACTATGCGGTGGGTTTGTCAAGGATGTTACCCGGACAAATATTTCCTTCGGAGAGAAAAAACCATGCTTTGTGGGAAAAGTGGAACCCTTTGGGTGTCATTGGTGTTATATCTGCGTTTAACTTTCCTATTGCTGTAAAGAAATTTTATTTATTAAAAGATACAATTTTTAGAATAAATATACTTTTTGTAATAAACTTTGTTTATTAAAATATACATTGAGCAGGTTTATGGCTGGAACAGTGCAATAGCTATGGTATGTGGAAACGCAATAATTTGGAAAGGATCTGGAACCACACCTCTGACTGCCATAGCCACTACAAAAATTGTATCCCAAGTTTTAGAAAGAAATGGAATTCCTGGGTCAATTGCCACTTTGACTACTGGAGATTCTGATATTGGAGAAACTATGGTGAATTCTAAAAAGTAAGTTTGGAAACATGAAAAGTAAGATTTAAAAAATTAAATTGATGAAAATTTAAAAATTATATACTTTCAGTATTCCTCTTGTGTCATTTACTGGAAGCACAAATGTGGGAAAGCAAGTTGCTGTCAAAGTGCAGGAAAGGTTTGGAAAAAGTTTATTGGAATTGGGAGGCAACAATGCTTTGATAAGTGAGCAATAATTATTTTATTTGAAATAACCATTAAATGAGAAAAAAGGAATCTTATTTTGATCTTTTTTTTGAATTTTAGTTGATGAAGATGCGGATTTACAAATGGCTTTAAGAGCAGTTGTGTTTTCCTGCGTTGGAACAGCAGGTCAAAGATGTACAACCACTCGCAGACTTATTTTACATCGAAAGATCAAAGAACAATTTTTAGGTGATTATTTTAATTTCACTTGAAATGAAAAAAATTTGCCAGCATTTTTAATAAAAATTATTTTTCCTAAAAAGATAAATTGAAAAAAGCCTACGAAAGTATACTGAAAAGAATTGGAGATCCTTTGGAACCTTCAACACTTTATGGACCATTGCACAATCGTCAAGCTGTAGAAGCATTTTTGGTAAAAACCACATTTTTATAGATTATTTTATTTAAACAACTAAAAACTGTTACAATACAAAAACTATATGTTAAATTTTTGTTTTTTAAATTTGATAAAATCTAACTAAATTAACTTTTTCTTTAAATAGGATACCGTAAAAAAAGCTAAAAAAAGTGGAGCAACCATAGAATTTGGTGGAAATGAAATCAACAGACCAGGATTTTACGTTGAGCCCACAATAATTTCTGGTTTACCAATCACTTCTGAGGTTGTGCAAAAAGAAACATTCGCTCCTATTGTTTACGTATTAGAATTCGACACCATCGAAGAAGCTATTGCTCTCAACAACAGAGTTGAGCAGGGCTTGAGCAGTTCTTTGTTCACCAAAAATTTAAACGACGTTTTTAAAGTAAAAACTTGAATACGAAATAGCTAATTTTTTAATTGAAAATTTTTTAAAAATTAAATCTCTTTTTAGTGGACAGGACCACTTGGATCCGACTGTGGCATAGTAAACGTAAACATCGGTACAAGTGGGGCCGAAATCGGCGGGGCGTTTGGTGGCGAAAAGGCCACCGGAGGTGGACGTGAGAGTGGCAGCGATGCCTGGAAAAATTACATGCGTCGTTCAACTGTTACCATCAATCATGGCAACGAACTGCCTTTAGCTCAGGGCATCAAATTTGAATAAAAAATAAAAGCAATTTTGTATATTAAACAGCTTCTTCATTTATTTCAAACCGAATAAAAGCAATTTTGTATATTAAACAGCTTCTTCATTTATTTCAAACCGTATAAAATCGACTTGTATATCTACAGAGTCTCTCTTGTGAAACTTGTAAGCTCGCGGTAAATCGTACCGCAGTTCTGCAATGACTTGTCCCTTAGTGCCAAAAGATTCGGCTTTTTTCAACACGTAGTCTCGGGTGCTGGTTTTGTGTAACGAGTACACAGACTTTGTTGCCAATTTAGTTGCTATTTCCAGAAACCGAATGTCCATTCCTGCGTTACGTTTCGTTCCAAAAGGCGGGTTCATTATTACTGTGTCAAATTGCTTTTCAAATTTACCTGCAAAAAATGTAGAACAATTTAATTTACTCTTTTATTTTATTACTTTGTTTACTGTTTAATATTTTTACATTCTTTTGTAGTATTTCTTACCAGGTAAGTATTTTAAAATATCACATTGTACAGTTTCTAGAGGCAACTCCAGGTCTTCACAATTTTGGGACAAAATTTCGATGGCATCGGAATCGATTTCGAAACCCACAACATAAGCAGCTCCGAGCATATGTGCTGCCAAAGCCAGGGTTCCACATCCAGCGCCCAGGTCGGCGATTTTACAATCCTCGATTTCTTCAAATTGCGATTGAATTGTGTGCAACATATGGGCTCCAATGTGAGCGCTGGTCGCGTACTGTTCCAGTAAAATTTTTGGTTTTTCAAAAGTCTCGAGCTGCTGCAAATATTCTTCTAGTTCTCTTATTCTTAGTCTAGCCATTTTTATTGAGTTGTTTTGTTTGAAAAAAAAATTCTTTATTTGGTGTCAAATCGAGGCAGCACTGGTAAGATTAAATTTCCGAAGGACGAATCTTGGGTGACAAAGTAGCCGGTGGAAACTGCGTGGGCGTTGCTCAGGGCAGATCGTTGGGATGCGTTCATTGTTGGGCCATCATTTGTCGAAGCTGTTGGCTGTAAAATATATTTTAAATACATTAAATTACAATTAAATTATTGTACAAAAGTATTTTTACTTAAATTTACTACGAAAATTATGTCAATTATAAGTTTAAAAATAATGTTACATTTATTTGAAGAGCAATTTGTTATTTAATCTTTTATACTTTTTGTACTTTTTATAAAATGTAAAAATGTTAAATGTGAGAATTTTTGTAAGAGAAAAAAAATTGTAAATTATTTATATATATTTTGTATATTATGGTTCAGTGTGAAAGAAATATTATTTCGAAACTTTATAAATGCATTTTTCTAAAGTAGCCTAAACATTAATTTATAAATTAATTAATTGTAAATATGGTGGACAAAAATTAAATATAATTGTACTCATTTAAATTTTAATTCTGAATAAATAACCATAAATTGGTTATCAGTTGAATAAATATTATTACATGTTAAAATTAAAAATATAGAATTAATTTAAAAGATTACCACATTTGAACTGGCAGGAGTTGAAATCGGTGTAACCAAAGTAGGAGCAACACCTTGCTTCAATAGCATCTGCTTTTTTAATTGCAGTTCTTCCAAAATTTTCCGATTTTGAATTTCTGTTGAACAATATTGTGATAAATTATTATAATTATTACTAATTGTTTATAATAAATTAAAATTATTACCTCTGGAATTTGGTTGAGAAAAAGCCATTAAAAAACGTATTGACGCACAATTATCAACGGTTGAATTAGCAATAATAAAGTTTTTCTTTAGTTCATAAACAAATTAAAATTTTGTTCTTTAAATTCAAACAATTATTATGTATAATTGGTGTCACAGAAATGAAACAATTGAAACACGAATTATAATTATTGTACTTATTGCGTTTACTGCCTAACCTCACTTTAATGTTTACGTTTAGTACATACATATGAAGCAAAATTATGTGAAGAAACTTGCTCTGTTGACTGTAGATCGTGTTGTGTTGAAAGTGTTGGCAGTTTGTACAATTTTTCCCAGAGAAAGGAGTAATTTTAAAAAAAAAGAAGAGAGAAATGATCCCTTAGAAATGTCAACAGATGGTTGCTATTTCATTGGTTCCCCTCTTTTTTAAATAAAGTTTCTCAGTGTTATTGTAATTGATGTACAATTGTGAAAGTAATTTATTTTGTATTAATTATATTCAGAACTTTTACTGGAATACAGAAATCAAACATAAAAAAAAATTATTGGAGATTAAACATTTGTTAATTGAGACAAAATATACATTTTGAAACAACGGATTTTTGGGATTATTTTGATATGTAATAATATTTGGCTGTGATAAGAAATAAAATGTTGATATTGTTGAGTTATATTTAAACTAAAGTGTATTTTTTTTAATGTGTAATTATAGTTGTATTTTCAATAATTGCTGCTAATTTGCTATTTTTGAGTTACATTTATCAAAGTATATGAATAATAAATGAGAAAATTTAAAAAATATAAGTTCAACGTTTTTTTTTAATAAGTTTAGTTTTTATTTTATTTATAATTCCATTTAATTTTGTCATAGATTTATTTATTTTGTTCATATCAATATCTTATAATATTAATTATTTTTATAAGATTTTGAATTACTTTTAAATATTTTTGTGATACAACAAACATAACATAAAAAATTATTTGTTATACACATACAAATTCGTTTACGTGACAAAAAATACTGTTGATCATTGTCAAGATAAATACTATTTTTTTAAATAACTTGTCGAAGAATTGCTTTACGATGATAAAAGGATAATTCCGAGCAAATGATTCAATTTAACATTAATAAAATTTAAATATTAATCCTTTAATGCATTAAATTGTATACACTATTTTAGAACATTATGTTGCACAAATTTTTCAATTTTTTATAAATCATGTTTTAGATGATCTAAAATTAGTTTTTGAACCCATATTTGCGAAAGCATATTTTATGAATAAGATTTGAAAAAAGTTGAAAAATCTGTGCAACATAATGTTCCAGAATAATGTATACAAATTTAATTGAGCTTTGAACGTTGGTTTAGATTTATTCGTAATTTTTTTAAATTCAGTAATTTTTGAATTTACAAAAGACTTTTTTTTCGTAAAAAAAAAAACCAATTGCCAATTTTTGGAATTATACAATAAACTTTATAAGATATTCTTAAAGTCTGTAAAAAACTCAACAATTTCAAAAACAATAATTTGATTTTTGATCATTTTTAAGAGAGTTATGGCTGTTTAAATTTTTGCTCAAAAACATGCATTTTTTAGCTTTGAGATGTTACAACCCCTAGAGTCATACAAATTCCATTTTCAACTAGAGGATTTCAAGGCTGAAATCCCCATCTTTCAAGCAAAAAAAATTATTTGCAAGTATCTGTCAAAAGGACACAGTTATTTCATTTTGAAATAAGTGAAAACAATAAATCTTGTCATATTTTCCAAACTTTTCAACAGTACTGTAAATGGTTTCAATTTTTTTATGGTTTAGATTTTGTTGGTTTAATTTTGTGTGTGGTCTAAGTTATTTAGCAACGAATTTCTAGTTAGATTTTCCGAATCTGCTAACAAAAAAACTGTCTTAATTGTATTCCATTTTTACATTGTTTGTAACCGAAAAATAATAATAAAAATTATGCGTCGAAATGGCTGTTTCTTTTTTTCATTACAAAACATTATTTTTCTGAAAACACTTCCAAATTAATATTATGTCTCGCCATTATCCTAAAATAAAATCAAATTAAATTTTACACAAAGGAAATATTCACATTTAAACTGCTATAAGCTTTATTTTTATTTTAAAATTTATACTTATTAAATTATATCTTTACATTCTGCTTGATGAAGGATAATTTTGAATTTATTCTAATATTTTGTTTACCGTTTTTTTTCTATTTTTGAAATAGCAAATAAAAATTAATTTAAAACTCATTAATTCAAATCAGTTAATTTATTTTGGGCTAAAAACACTTGATTTATTTAACTAACAATTTTTTTGTTCACATTCTGCAAATTTTACAGTCACATGTATGAAGTGAAGTTATTTTTTGGCATCAACTCCAGTCGCACTAGCGCCATCCCAGCGGATAACTTAGGAAACACACCCGACCTTAAGTTACAAACTTTGCCAGAGAAGTTTCCACCATGGCCAAATGCACGCTGACACTTAAAAGACAAAGATGAAATGCGGAAGAGGTTAAATTAATAATAATGCTTGGGATCCTTTCATTTGTCATTAAAAATTCACTAGCGATAAATTGTTAAATTGTGCGATCACTCTCATCCGTCATTCTCAAATCCAGCAAGTCCATCCAAACGTCAAAACAAAAATTCACCCCGAAACGTCAACAATGAGTGCCTTGTCAAACGTTCTCTACTCCCACTGTCGCTCCAACATGTATCTCCTCGTCGGCCTGTGTCTGGGTCTGAGTGTCAGCTTTTTATTCATGGCATCGCTGGACGACTTCCCCGAGGACCAGAACTCAGTGTCAATGTCGTCCCGAGGTCAGCAATTCCTCGATGAGTATCAGCCTATTATCAATGTCGATGGCAAGCCCAAGCAGGCCCAAAAGTCACCCAAGTCTTTTGTCAGACCCAGGTATTACTTAATTTTAAATTATTTTAATTTAATTTCAAATTAGTTTGGCTTAAAATATTTTGTTTTATTTTTACCTTGTTGAAACAAAACTTATTTGAAATATATTTGGTGTATTTTTAATGACAATTAGGATTAAAATAATTTAAGTACATTGAAAATATATTTAAATTATCAAAATTATATTTAAAATATTGAAATATATAATATTATTGTAAAATATATATTATCGTAAGATACACGATATTATATTAAAATGTTAAAATATATAAAAATATATTTTAATTATAATTTTAAATAATAAAATTGAATTTAAAAATACAGATACTACTCCACGGAACTTGGGATCCGGGGCAAAACCTTTGTCGGAGTAATGTCAAGTCTGGAGTATCTGCATAGTCGTGGAGTGGCAATGAACAAGACAGTTGCGCACCTGGTGGATAAAGTGAGATTTTTTATCTCGATCCCCGAGGGCAGCAGACCCAACGTCACACTGCCTGGAATAGTTGGGTTCACCGATGCCCAGAATTTGGTCGGCCTGTTTCACGCAATGAAATATATTATTGACAATTATTTGGAGGACTTTGATTACTATTTTTTTGTCAAGGACACGACCTATGTGAATGCGAGGAGACTGATGGATTTGACCAATGGACTGAGTGTGAGCCAAGACATTCATATAGGAGATGCTGGGGAAATTAGCACCTATTGTTCTTTAGGTATTTATGTACCTAAATTATATTCATTTGATAATGAATAGACCATTTGTTAATGGTTAATATGTCAATATTTCTAAAAAAAAAAACAATTTAAACGTTAGCACAAGTATAAATTAATTTTGATTTATGAGTATTAAACTCTAATTTGTAATAAATCTATTACTAAGAGTCCATAATGTAATTTTTTAGTTATAATATCACTTTTTTCTAAAAAACTTGAAAATGTGATTAAACCATACATTTCTTGCTTTACTTTAATTTATTTGTTTCAATAATTAATAAGAAAAAACAGTTTTTAATTGTAAAATTATTATTTATCTCCGAAAATTTTTTAGCACAATTTTTTATAAATGCATGTATGTACAATGTAAACGAATGTTTCTAATAGTATTTTCGTTCAAAATCATAAAAATTTGAGGTAGATTTTTTTTTTTTTTTTTAAATTTTTTTTTTTTTATTATCAATTTTATTTTGTTTCTATTTTGTATTTAATATCAAAAAAATTGATAAAATATTATAACTGATTGTTTTTTTTAAGATGCTGGTATACTGCTGAGCAATTCGGTTATAAAAAAGTTAAAAAACAATTTAGACTGGTGTGTCAAAAATATTTACTCCGATTCGAATGATATCAACTTTGGACGATGTATCGTACATTCCTCGTCAGTTCCTTGCACGAATCACGCACAGCAGCAGAATTACCATGCCACGCAGTTGAATTCGAGTTTTATTTTTGAAACTCATTTTCCAACTTTGGTGGAAGATGAGGATTTAGTTAGCAATACTATTACAATTTATCCGATTTACGATCATACAATAATTTATAAATTCAATACTTATTTTATGACGGTGAGAAATGTTTTAAAATATAAAAATAAATAGCTAATTTATTAACTAATACATTTACTGTAATTCAATTAAATAAATTAAATAGAATCTTTAACTTTAGGTTCAATTAGCAGAGGTTCAAAAGAAAATTCAGAAACTCCGCTCTGAAATTGTCAAAACTTCTCACCTGGGTCCGCCAGAGGCCCAAAAAGTATCCTGGCCAGTTGGAAATCGTCCGCAGAGCAAACCACAAAATCGTTTTGACATTTTAAGATGGACCCACTTCAACAGGTCGCACATTTTTTTGGACAGCGATTTGTCGACAGTGCGAGAAATGAAAGGCAGCTGGAAAATGGAAGTGGACGAAATCTTGGACAAGGCAGTAAAGCGAATGAAACACGAGTACGGCCAGGAACTTGTTTTCAAGAGTCTGCTAAACGGGTACAGAAGGTTCGATGCTTCCAGAGGGATGGATTATATTTTGGACATCAATTTCATGACTTCCTTAAAATCAGATGTCATAAAAAGGATAAAAATTTGCAAACCCTTAGGTAAAGTTGAAGTAGTATCTATGCCATATGTAACTGAGAATTCGAGGATCAATATGGTACTTGTCGTGAATTCGTTGAACAAAGCTGAAGCTTTAAAATTTGTGGAACATTATGCAGAAGCTTGCATGGAGAAAAAGGATAAAACATTTTTACTATTGGTTTGTATTTGTAAATTAATACATATTAATTTGTGTGTTGGAAAACTGGTTGTTAAATTTGCATACTTTTTTCAGGTTTTATTTTACAATCCTGATTCCCCATCTAAAGGAGAAGAGGATGTTTTTTATGAACTAAAACAACAGGCACTGGCATTAACAGATAAATATAAAAAAGAACAAATGAAAGTGGCCTGGTTGTCAATCAGATTGCCGAGTCCGATTTATTTCATTGAAATGGAGCCAACCCTGAAAATTGCCGTGGCAGATTTGATCACCAAAAAATTTTCCCCAGAAAGTTTGATACTTTTTGTAGAACTCGGAGTAGAATTGAGAATAGATTATTTAAACAGAGTAAATAACTTTGAATTTATTTTACATTTATTATTTTATAAAATTAACTTGAAAAAAAAATAAATTTAACAATTGTTTCAGGTGCGTATGAACACAATTAGTCAACGTCAAATCTTCAGTCCCATTCCATTTGTAGAATTTTATCCAGACATCGCTTATGCAGATGCAAATTTACTACGTCCCGAGCTGGATGTTAATCGAAATTATGGAAAATATGACGATTATAATTTTAACTCCATTTCATTTTATGTAAAAGATTATATCACAAGTAAGTTTATTTATAATTAAGTTTTAATAATTATAATAAATTGTAACTATTAAAAAAAAAATTTCATAAATTTTAGTGCGCACCAGCAACATGACAAATATTCCCTTAACTCGATCTGACAAAGACATACCATCTTTGTTTAAGCTCGCACTAAAAAATGTACCAGCTTCGTTGTTTGAAATGTTTGTTTTGTACAGCGAAGTGCACCCACTCCGTGCTGTGGAGCCTGCCTTAAAAATTCGCTACAAACAAATGAATTGCGGCGATTTTCAGAGCCACGTTGCCTTCGACAAGTGCATCGAACAAAAGAATTCGCATTTAGGTAATCGAGGTCAATTAGCTAAATTAATTTTAGACTATCAAAGCAATCTTTAAAAGGAACTCCACCTTTTTTATCTTAATTAGAAACAATAAAAAGTAGAAATAAGTTTTTTAAAAAAAACATTGATATTCAAAGAAAGATATATAGTTTTATATATAGTTTAAAACATATATAGTGCAATAATTAGTTTTTACATTCTCAGGTAAAGTTAGACTTTATGTAGAAATGAATATTCCTATTATAGATAAATTCGCTATTTCTCAATTGCTTTTGTATAGATCATAAGAATCGCAGTATATTCTAATTATTGTGATTAAATACTCATTGTCTGATAAAGCGTTGAATTATACGCAGTTGTTTATCATTACTATAATATTAGCTGACTTGTACAAATAATTTTAAACAAATAAAAGCCAAAAACAGAATGATTGTAGTTAAAAAATCGACGAACAAATAGTTTGTATATATTTATAAAATATGTTATATAAAATGAACGTTTGTGAGATTATTATATATAAAATATATCAAAAGTGCATTTGTTAAAGCAAATTTTTCTAATGTTTATGATAAGACTGAACAATTTCGTAACATTTATTTTCCTATCACTTTACATATCAGTGTATATTACAAACATTTGTATATTGTATGTATGTAATTGATAATTATATATTACATTATAAAATGATCAAGTTATGTGATTTTATTGAAAAGTTTTGATTATTATTTTTTCTTTTTTTTTAAAAAAAACCTACCGTCTATAACATTGAAATGAATTGTTCTGCACTTGCATTGACATTTTGAACTTGACAATTAAACTTAATCATTTAGATTTGATAATGTACAGCTCATATCACTTAATTGATACTAGTGCATTTTGTAAGTAATTAAGCAATACATATATGCGAATTTTGTTGGCAGGATGTCATAAACATAATACAAAAATATTTGTTTACAATTAAAATGGAAATTGTAGTGCGTAATACAAATAAATTGTTCATAACGACTTGTTTAAGCGCAAATATTTGTTATAACATTTTTTTCAAAGTAAATGTTATTAACTTCAATTTGAGAATAAATTTGTATTATTATAAAAATTCAAAATTGTTAAGTAGATTTACAGAACGTGGAAGCTTTTTTAATATTAATTACGCGTGTTGATTTCTTTTTTCTTATGCAAAAGTTTTATGAAGCTTAATAGAATAATTGAACGTCATCAGGGACATGCATTGTTTAGAAAAAAAATATTACTGTTCTTAATAATTGCAAAAATTATTGATTCTTAACAAATTAACATCGTTGATGTTTAATTTACAAAGTTAAACTGTTTGAAAAGTCAATGAAATTCTGATAAAGATCCGAAGGAAAAATCAAATTGCAGTTCATTTTTTATGAATGTTTATTGTACACAAGAAAGTAGGAAAAGTCAATATCGTATACATGAAGAGCTTTGATATGACCATATCTAAGAAGGTAGTATATGAAAAAGTCACGATTTTTGTAATTAAACTCGTCAAGTGGAATGTTATTTATAACGAACCACCGATAAAATATCAAGATTATTTATTAGTTATAAGAGGACAGTAGTTATTAAATGTTTTGACCGAAGCTGATTAAAATTTTTCACTTTTATTTATAATTCTTATTTACAACTATTCATTTTTTGAAATTCAAATTTTGAAAATAGTTTAAATACTTTTTAGGATATTCTGTTGGGTTTTAAAATTTTAATTAATTAATTGCTGTCACTTAACAAAAGAAATCCAGAAATTGTAATTCAGGAACAAGATTATCTTTTAAAGCAGATATAAAGCAGTTGAATTAATAATGTAAATTTATGTTAATAATAGTAAAAATAGAACAATTTTGTTCTGAAAATTTTCAATTAATTTATCTGTATGACATCATTAAAGTTTAAAACTTAAAAAAATTATTAAAAATTGTAAATTTAAATGGTTGTAACAAGCTTAAATATTGATTAATAAAATAAAACGAAAATCATTTAAATAATTTGTTATCAAAAGTGATGTTAAAAACTTAAAAAGTTAGTATCAGCAACTTTATCCACGTTTCAGTACTTTATTAGTCGAAAATCGATCACATCACCAATGGATTTAGACATGAGAATGTGGAAGCTCTTAATCTGAATTACACGTGTTAATTTCTTCTTATGCAAAATTTTTCAAAGCTTAATGGAATAATTGATGTCTTGGTGACAATGCCTCTGTCAGGGACATGTATGAGTAACATCACAATTTTTTTCTTTTTCTTTTTTGATATGGTAAAATGTAAATAAATTATTATAAAAGAAGAATTATTGGCTAATAAAAGAGGCAAATTGGCAAATAAAAAAGTAGAGTGAATGTACTAGACTTCATTAAAGTAAGAAGGATAGACAATACATTTTAAATGGGTCTATTCACTAGTACTATTCTTAACTGTTAATTTACTAAAACTAATATACATTTTATAAGATAATTTTTCTTACAATTATTTACATTTTTTATAGGCATAGTTTAATTATAAAAAAATATAAAAAGTAGTTTAGAATTTATGGTATTTTACTAAGGTTAATGTACCCGTAGTGTATCTGGAAAAAGGAGTTAAAATGTATTAAAATTAATTGCAAAGAAGTCTTGCAATAAATCAATATATTTATAGTTTTTATTCGAATAAAAAAACTAAGTGACTTTTTTTTTCAGATGCAAAAAAACAAGCTCGATACATAATTCAATTTTTGAGATTAGAATAATTAATAATATTGAGAAAAAAAATTAAGCAGGTGATCGCTGTCAATTGAAAATCTTTTTCTTTTTTTATCCTGCACACACAGATTGTGCTATTTTTTTGTCTAGGTGCTGCTGAAACTACAAAAGTGCGTATATTGAACTTGGTTGCATCGTTAATCGCATTTGTTGCTACGAAAACTTACTTTTGAAGTTCATATTACTTCATCGATTATTTAACAAAAATAATACTTTATTTATTTTATTAATTAAAAAGGTTTTAATTTATTAAAAAATATCAAGTTCAATTAAAATATTTGAGCTTTAAATTTAACATGTTTTACTTTAAAATCTAGTAACTTGATATTTTTCATTGTGACATTGAAATCTTAATTTAATTATATCAATTTCGTTGAAACCGGAGTATCTTGAATAATTTTTTAAATATAAAATAAATAAATACATACATAAATTACAAAAAATTAAGTTTTTTGAATTTGATTAAAACCACGTTTAAAAAACTAAAATAACTGAATTGAATTAATTAAAAAACTTGTATTAATCATTTTTAAAAAATAAAATTTAAATTTCAGCATTAAATAAATTTTACTATTAATAATACTTGAAAAATATAATAAATTGATTAATAAAATTTTATAAGGATGTGCATAGAAGAACTCTCGCTTAAATCTTTAATCTGTAATTGAAAAACATTTATGTCTGATTCAGTATTTGCAAAAGGACTAATAGAGATAAGGTTTTTCATCGTTTATGGACGTCTAAATGTAATATAAGATAATGTACCTGCCATTTAAGAACAATGTTAGCTTTTATAACTTTATCAGAAATAATATCAGAGTTTATTGAACATTTTATATGGCAAATTTAATTTTAACTCATTTTTTTTTTATAAAACTTTGTTATTTAATTATTGAAATTTATGATTGATGTTGAATATTTATAATTTAAATTATTATAATATGCATTCATGAAAATGTATAACGAACTTTAAGTCGGAATTTTTTTCTACTACAATTTATGAATGAAGTCAATTTAGAATTGATAAATGTGATTTTCTTGAAAATATTATAAAAAATGACTGAATTATAAGCGTTTCGATGGTTGTTTAGCATATAATTCTCATGCAATTAGGTCGACAATATTCGTGGCTTGATGATGCACATAATTTTTTATCAGATTTTCGATGACAATTGGAGCAAAAAACGTGAATTTGTTTTATGCATTATGCAGAAAGTTATTAGATACTTCTGATGTTTTATTGTAATTTAAAATATTATTGCACATTTTTAGATAATAAATTTATCAAAAAAGTAAATAAATTAAAAAGTATTACATATAAAATTGTAAAGTCTGTCATTTTCATACCACATAAACAATAATTAAAATTAAAATGTTACATATTTTATTTTTTTATTTATAAAAAAAAATATTTTTCACCGCAAATTGCAATTATATAGCTTACTGTTCAGTCAAGGCATTACTATTAAAAAAATTGTTCCCTTTTACTTTGTGTTGCAAAAGTTTCTATTAATAGAATTTACTTTCATTTATACATTACACCTTTTGTAATTCAATTCAATAAACTAAATTTTATGTATATTTAATTTTTTGTCTAAAAATTTAATTTAATTTAAATTTACACTTTAAAAAGCCATTAAACAAGTTTTATTATCCAAGTTATAAATTTTACTTTCCTTTAAAGCTTTTAAATTAAGCCTCATACCAATAAAATAAAAATGTCCTTTATAATGTAAATTTCTACAATTAAATTTAATTTTCTAATCTAAATTTTGCCTTTTCATCTGAACAAGTTCCTTTTGTAGCCATAAAACTGAAATCACATTTATTACCATAGACGAAAACCACAGGATTTTTTTTTCTTTTTTCAAAATCATAAATCTTTCAAGCACATCACAGAGTCATGAGTTATCACAGCCCCAAACGACT
>JABFPM010001008.1:10825-23165 GCA_022817325.1 Idris sp. 1 HC-2018 | reverse complement strand
ATTTTCTCAGTTTATCAAGTAAATTGATTAAATAATCTGAATCTGCATTTAATAAGCTTTAAATCCATGCATGATAAATCTTTATTTTATAATTTGTACATATTAATTTTTGAGTTTGAAAATGTCATTGCAAACAAAGGTGGCCCGTTTGACGTAGAATGCCCCATATGGTGAAAGATATAGTAACATATGTATTGTCATTGATATGTTGTCATATAAGTCACATATATGGTATCATAAATCTATAGGGTTCCAGTAATAACCAGTTAAGTGACATTTTATTGAAACTGAGAAAAAATCATTTTAAGTGTTTAAATTTAATTTTATCTTTTTAAATAACAGAAGTAAGTTTTTTTAACTATGTTAAGTTTGCTTTTACCTCAACTTTGATCAAATTTAACACAAAAAATTAATTAAATCATTTAAAACATAGAAAATGAAGTTTATGTGTCCATTATTGATTCTGAGAGTACTTAATTAAAGCTATAATTTTGCAAATTATCTCAATTTTATTGAACATTTCATGCTTATCTGGTTTTGCACAGAAATGTCTCGTAAATGATAGCATATTTAATTTATGTTTATGTGGTTAGGCTTAGCCAATATTAAATTTCAGACAGCAATATCTGAAATTTAAATCAAGCTATACACGAAATTGAAATTTAAGTCAGAAATGTTTCTGAAAAGTGATTGAAATTTCAGATTATTTCTAATAATGGCGCCAAAAAAATATAAATCATTTTACATATGAACAATATTATAAAACTTTAAATTAATTACACTTACAAAAATTACAGCATGAAAAATTTCGCAAGATATTCAGAAAAAAATTTTGATTGGCAGTATTGAAATTACAAAAATAGAATTTCTGACATATTTTTAAAAACGAAGTCAGCTAAAATCAGTAAATGATTTTTCTAAAAAATACGTAAAAAAATATTAGTATGAAAATTGTATCAAACCCTTTTTGCATTTAATTTTATTATCTGTTGTTATTGTTGTTGTTTTTTTTGAAACTAAATTAAAGTTTTCTGCAAATAAAATCAAGAGCTTTGTTTAGGTTTGTTTTCTGTATTTTTGGAAACATTGTTTGAGCTACGTGAGAAATTACAAAGCAGAATGACACTACAAAACGAAACTATTCACTCGAAAGAAGGACTGTGAACAAAAGTATCCTTTTTTTAAAGAGCATTTTTTTAATCTCGTGTGTTGCATGTTAACAACTGGAACGTAACAAATAATTTTGTATGATATGAATGACAAGTTTGAGTTGCAGAATTGTGTGAAAATAAATAAGGTATAAAGAGGGATTCAGTTTTACTATAACTTTTAATTACACTTTGACAAAATTTAGATGAACGATTCAATTTAATTCAATAGGAAGTATCAGTTTCTTGATTTTAACAAATTATAATAAGTCAAGCATTTCAATTTGAGTGAAATGTTAAGAAAATTTATAAATAAGTGAAAACAAATTTATTTAAAAAAAAGAGTTTCTTTTATCAATTATATCTAACTATTTTGAATCAGTTTGTATGATAAAAAAATAACTAAACATAATTATCATGAAAAATCTTTATCACTTTTTGTATAAAATTTTTTACTCGTCGAAAACACATTCTCTGGTTGCAAAGTAAGTTTGTGAAATATTTAGAAAAAAAGTGCATATGAGGTTGCATGGTAAAATCTTGAACACTTTCATTCGATCTGCAGTAAGTACAACACGTACGAAAAGTATTTTGCATACATAAAGAGGATTTCATTGCAAAGACAATCATTTGAATTGTGTCAAAAAATATAAAAAAAAAAACTTCTTGCAGTTTTGAATAAGAGTAGTTTTTTGGCATTGAATGCTTTTTTTAAATCAACATTTTTCACAAAATAAACTTGATATAAAAAAGAATTTCAATTTTTGTAACGAAAATATTATCTGGTAGTATTATTGCTGAAATGTTCATACCATCTGAAATGTTAACAATTATTTTCAGCTTACTGACCAAACTGGCTTTCTGTGAATTACTCGTTACGAACAATTGACCGGTTGACCAATAGACTGGTTTTCCATATAAATTTGTCAATGCACTTTCCATTCACATAAAAAAATTCTTTCATCGAATCAATCAAAGAGTAGAAATTTAATAATCAATTACTATCAATTTTATTCAATAAGAACTTTTCATCTTATATTTGTCACAACGTTATATAAACTGCTTAAAAAGTAGTATCGATTGTATTCTGTGATATCAAAAAGTTGATTGATTAAAGTCATTTTATAAGTTTTCAAAAAATACAATTTTTCATCTTAGATTGACACTTTCAGCTTATTGATAACTTGAATAATTTTTAAAATATTTACAAGAAAATAAGAATAAAAAACATTTCATCACATTTTACGATAAATTAACTTTATTACTTTGATATTAATATTATTGTTGCTGTTACATTTTACTGATGCATAAAAATTTGTTTCAATATTCATAGAAGTAAAGTTACATCAAAACTGTATGTTAAATATTTTTTAGTAATGCATGATGAAAATTATTTAAACAAATATAAATTTCATATTAAATTCGCAAAATTTATTTAACAACAATTTAATTTAAATGGATTTTCTTCAACTTTACTGATACCATAAAACATAAAACTCTTCCTTCTCTCCCATTAAATAATTCATTCTCCTGAAATTAATATCATCAATACAGCGGTTTATGTCTTTTTCATAAAACTTCAACTTAATAATTAATTTATAAAAGGCTTTGCGGTTTTCAAGTGGTCACATAAAATAAATAGTCTATCGTTTGTCAGAATTCGAAATACACTGTTGAAATCACGATAGCTTACACACACATACAAATGCAATTCGCATTGGAAATGATACGTCCGAATCCCTTAAGCTGTTTTTGCAGTTTCAACAAATCTGTCTAATATTGATTTCCGAAAAGCAAATCGAAAAAAAAAATAATATATCAAAATCATTATCGAAAAACTGTTTCTATTTACTGAAAACTTGTTGATAATTTCTACCAACACACGTAAATGTAAATCTACTTAATGGATTCACTCGTCATCGAAGATAGGTCATCACCCACTTTAAGATCCTCAGCATTTATTAGATCGTAAATTAGTTTCCCAAGCAGAAACTGTTGGTTGTTGAAAAATGTGTTCAAATCGAATGAGAATCTGCTAAAAGGCATAAATCAAATGAAATAACGTCTTTTTCAACTTGAAATCGAATAAATGATTCCTAATTGCGTTTCACCGCGTAACAGATTTTTTTTTTTCATTCCAAGCAGGTAATTATGAATCATAAAATATCCACAGTGAAAGAAGACCTTCTGGATACCGAGATTCTTCATTAAGATTACTATCAAATTTTCTGCAACGAACGTAATAATCTCTTTTTATCGTAAAATTTCTGCTGAAGTTCATCATTTCCTATAACGGATAATATATATTTTATATCTTAAAAGCAAACGCAGATTGACTATTCAATAAGCAGTCACATAACATAAAGTATCAAGTTTTTCATCAAGTAAGACGAGTGAATTAAATTCAAGATTTTAAATTTGATATTCAAAAAATATTTCCCTGATTTTTCTGGATAAAGTTAATGCGATTGTAAAATTTTGTTGATCAAGGGAACATTTCTTCAAAATAATTTTTGTATGTAATATCTTTTTTTTAAGATATAATTGAAGACAAAATTATTCGAGTATTATTATTTTCAGTAGATAACTATTTTATTTGTTTTGTTTATTTACACTCTGTATTTAAGTAATAATTCTTCTTGAAATTGTACCTTACTTTTTTCTTTATCCATGCAAGAAAAGTTACATTTCAACGTGTAAACTTAATTTTTTATTGTTGGCTGCACCCTTAGGCTATTCACTTTTCAGCCTGAAAATGTATTCAGTACGAAACATCATTTGATATAAATTACATATGTATTAGGTAATAGAAACTATCAACGATTCTAAGTCAATAGACTGAAGCTTGAAACAAATTTAATATGGATCAAAAATTAAGTTACACGCTTCAAATAATATTGTTAATTGAAATGCGAAAGAAGTTTTTTTTGTCAATTTCTTTTGTCTTGTTTTTATGGGAAAATGAAAAAAATATGTATGTAAACATTTTATTGAAAAGTTGACTAATTTAGATGGGCATGCAAAATGCAACAGTAATAATATATTGTTTATAAACTAGTAATTTTTGAAATTTGCATAATAGCTTGAAGAAAAAATATTTTTTTGTCAAGAAACAAGGAAAACTGAATTTAAAAAATATTATGATTTCAAAACTGGGTATTGCAGATGCTGATAAATTTTCATTTAAACATAATTGAATTTGTAAAACTAATAAGATAGTCTGGATAACATCTGTCCGAGTAGTCTGGTGAATATTTCGAGGTGTTGAAAATTATATAACTTCTTGAACTTCTTACGCCAAAGTTTTACAGAATTGTATATTTATGTAATCAATATTATTGCTAATAATGTAAAAAATACTTGCGCTGTTTGTTATAACCAATTTGATGAACAAAAGTTACTTATTTTAACACTGTTTCAAAGCATTTTGTAAAAAATAATATAGTGAGGTGTCGAAAACAAAATAGCATTCTCATTCTATCATCAAAATAAACACACAAAAGATAATTGGTAGTTGAAGCGTGTTATACTACCCGGATATTTGGTTTTTGTTTCTATTTCGTTCCGCATATACAAATCTTTCGTACTTCCTGGTATGCTTATATTTAATTGCTTTTTAACTAAAAATGAAAACAATTAAACAATAAAATTGATGTTCATTAAATTTTGCTGGACATTGCACATATTGCCATTTTTAGAAGAAAAATTTCATGTTGACAATTTAATACGTTTTGAATACATTCAAAAATCTTGTTTTATAAAGAACAATTAAGTAAGTTAAAATGTCATAAATTCATTTTGGATCAAAAGTTGTTTGAAGTACAAACTTTCATGATAATTTTAATTTATCAAACTAGAAAGTTGAACTTTAATAAACACTTAATGTTATAAGAAACAGTTAATATTATTAATTATAATTATATTAATAAATTATTATCATTACATTGAAATAACCCATAAAATATTTCTGTTTTTAATTTTCATGATTCAACATGCTGTAAACATTTCATTGTCAAAAGATCCGTTTGAAACTTACTTTGTTCTCTGTGATTGTTTCAAAATACCATGAAATGTAATGTCTATTTATAATTATTCAAGCATTATGAAAAGATAATTCGTGTGTTTTGCTATTTACATTTATTTATATTAAAATTGCAGAATAATTCATTATCCATTAAAAATAAAAAAGAAAAAAAAAATAAAAAAAATAATATTTCTTTTATGAATCATTTTGTTTAAAAATATAAAAGCACATCCTAAAATAATTTTTACATTTGTAAGAATTAAAATTGTAATTCTTAATTAGAAAAAGAAAAAAAATTAATAAAAGAAAAAAGTATGATAGAAATATGTATGAATTGAAAATATTGTGCAAAGAAATTAATAAAGAAGAACAACCAAAATACGTCAAAAGGATTAAAGGATCTAAAATGTGTCAGAAGAATGAAGAAGTATTGCTGATTAAAAAATATCATATTTGACAAGTTAAATTTGATTACACCGAAAAAATGTACTGTAAAAAAAGAATGACAACGACAATTTAGTTTCGATATTGTATGTATATAGTTTTACGTTTTTTAATGATAAAAAATAAAGATTACATCATAAATTACAATTTATGCAAATATCAAAAGCAATCGCACAGAACATTAAAAAATAATTACACATTTTATAATAAATATTTTGTATAAAACATGAATTTGACAATTTTCGGAATATATTAAATTTTACAATTAATTTTTTGTTCTTCGTAAAGTAATAATCATTTCTCGTTAATAATATTTCAAATTTTCCTGATTTCAATTGAATTCTCTCTAAATGATTTATTAAACGATAATATAAAGCAACGATTTTGATATGCAAATTATTTCAAATACAGAAATGTCATTTTTCAACTTTATTAACAATGTTTCACAAACTGTCCAATGTTCCAAGTATCCATAACTGTCTTTATTGACGTAATATGTAAGCCAGATTATTTTACATGTTCAATATGTATCTCCAATTATTGTAATTGCAATGCAGGTTTAAGAATATATTTTGATTTAAAAAATATAACAATATAAATAAAAATTTACAAAAAGGAACAGAAAAAATCCCATAAAAAGGTAATCAGCGGTAAAAATGGTACCATACCATACAAAAGTTTATATCACTCAATCTTATTTCTCGAGAAAAGTGAGACGGCAAATAGTCTTCATTATTTCATTATATACTTTTACCGAAAAATGAGTGATATCAAAGAACCCTTTGTTAGAGTAGAATCTCTTTATAGTACAACGTCAAGACTTTTATTACATAAATAATAACGAGTTACATAAAGGTGTCTTAAATAATTAATTCCCCTGTTTAGTATTTCAAACATTTGGAAACAAGATTATATTGATAGTTCAACCAGAGAAATGCAGTTGGATTCACATATTTCAAATAATCTGGTCAACTAATTAAAGCTTTATTCTATAGCGGTCCAGAGAATCGGGGCTCATTGTTTACTTCGATTCTAATCTTTCAAAGCCGATCTCAGTGAAATAGAGTGGTTGAATTTTGTGTTGCCAACTGTTTGATAATTGGATTTAACCGCTCACTTGTGAAATCGTTGTCACTTTATCTTCTCTGTAACAAAAAAAATCAAAAAACAAAAAAAAAGGTGAGTCAATCAATTGATTTCTATTCGCAAGTGTCATACCCTTTGCAAACGTCTTCTCTTTTCACAAAAGTAACAGACGCGATGTCGCGATAGTTTGTCAAACGGGAAGTCCCGGGAGGCCACGCAACTCGAGTTTGTGGAAACTGTGTACGCGCTAACTGAACGTTCCCCTGTGAGTTCAGATAGGTATTTGCTCCCGAAACTGCATCGCAGAACAAAACAAAGATCGATGACAATGTCGCTTTCAATCAGGTCTTCTAAACTTTGGTCACCATTTAGTCAATATAACGCCAATCGCCATAGAATTACCCGACAACTTTGTTTAACTTATGTTGATCGATGAAAACCGCACGTTTATGGTGCACTGCTACTTTAATTTGTGTAATAGTATTAATAAACCTGTTCGATATTTCATCAATTAAAAATCGTAAAATTATAAAACCTGAAAAGAAACATTTGATTCATTTTATTTTGAAACACAACGGCAGTTGTGAGCACATTCTATTTGCTGTAACTGTGTGTGTGTGTGTTTGCGCGCGCTCCTCTCCGTACAAAACAGCCGTTCGGCTGAAATCAGTCTTATCAGTGACACGTTAGTCAATGTTTTGTCTCCGCTCAATGAGCACCAAGTTTACCTTACAGAGCTTTGACCCATCCAAATTACCAATCCTTTTATTTCCTATGAAACGGAGAGCTTAGAGCTTTGGCTGTGTCTGCGACCGCTATTGTATGAGCGGCAGCAGATTCCTTTTTTGAATATCTTTTTTTAAATTAAGTCCGCGAAATAATTTTATTATTATTTTTGCCGCGATTCTTTCGGGCACTCGACTTTCGTGGAAGTTGTCTCTGGATTATTTAAATTTTGTAAAATTGGTCAGATTTGGAAGTGAATTTATTATAATTATTCGTGACGAGGTCATTGACGCCGGCGCTCGTATTTGGCGTGCGGCGACCGTTATTATTTTACTTTTCAAAATTTAGTCGTTTTCTTTTTATAATTTAGCTCCATATTTTTACTGAAATTTCCGTATGCATTAGCGTCGTTATGCAGCAGATGAAAATCTGCTTTTTTATCATTTAAATGTTAACACTTGAATTTATTTTTGATTCTTTATTTTGGTGACTCTTTTTATTTCACTTTCCGACTGCACGCGATTTCTGTGTTATATTTTGTCTTTTGTGTGTCATTTTAATTCTATTTAATTATATTAAACTTGAGCGTTTCTTTTATTTGTTCGACAAAATAAAAATTTGCAACTTTTAAGTTGTCGTTTAATTATTTTTATGAATTATTTATTTTGAGCTTTTTTGGAGAGCAAATATTTTACAGAACCATTAAACAAACTTTCAAAACATCAGCATATTGAGTTTTATATCTTGCATTTGTGATAATAAAAGGAAATTGAGTTTCGAGCTCTTTTTTTGGTATATCTTCAAAGCTTTTTTTCACATTTGAAATTAATATTGTTATTTATATTATATTAATTTATTACTTAATTAATATTATTCAATTCTAATAAGGTTTGGGCCTAGATCGCTTTAAAGTATATTTATAATTCCAAATTTTTCATAATTTTGTTCAATTTTAGCAGGTTATGGGCCTAGTTCGTTTTCAAGTATTTTTTTGGGTTTAGTAAATTTGAAAGAATTTTGTATACAAACAATACTTTCAATAAATTTTACAACTTTTGGAAAAAGATAATTTTTTTTTTCTTTGAAATGCATAGTACAAAGTTGAATTATTTAAAATAACATTATCTAATAAAGATTAATGATTAGTATCGGAAAAAATAATATGAATGTATCCTAGATTTTGCAAATGATATGAGGTAGTTGTAATTTTAATTTTACATCAAAAATTAAATTATTTGTTTGTTAATAGACTGGGAAAATTTAATTCCTAATGAAGCGTTCCACGTCAACTATAAATAAAATCTAAACATTTGTTAAATATTAGACCAAACTTTTTAAAATAATAATAGACATTTAGCTCGGCTACTTCTATTAATTATATACAAAAACAATCTTCTATAAAAGTTAAGATTGTATTTTAGAGTAAGATTTCACAGAAGAAAAGTGTAATTCAAGACTAATGAAACTGACACTTGCTGTCTAATAATTAGCTTAAAATTAACTTAAAAAGTACGTGCGATTAAAAGCATAGTATGTTATTAAATTTGCTGTTTGAAACTTTGTAATTTTGACAACATATTCACATTCAACGACCCAAACAATCTACATTATGCAATTTTCAGCAGAAATCGCATGGGCTATTAAAATCCTCAAAGGGTTCAGCAATGATGTATTCCAAGTTGCAAAAGTTCATAACCCAAATAAGGTTCCGGTTGCACAGTTTGAGTTAGAATCAGGAAGTCAAACGAGGAGAATGCAGACAGATAACAGTTTTGTTCATTTTGTAGAGTTAAATAAATATAAACTAATAAATATTAAAATTTAAAACTAAAAGTTTCACTCTGAAAAATAAAATTGTATTTATACAATATGTTAAAATAAGGTTTAAACTTCATTTTAAGGAATACTTAACGCTTCAAAAATTATCTCGCAATCATCTTATTTGTGAAAATGTGCAAACATCAAATTTTGGTTAACTTACCTACAAATTTCTAATTGTCAGTATAAACTTTATACTTTCTTGATAGTTGAGATATTCACAGTATATAACATCCATCCTGATGAATTATCAGAGATACAAACGAAGCTTAGTATGCAAATAATTGTTTCACTTTATGGGAGCAATGCATTTCATCCATCATAATACTGAATGGAGAAACAATCTCAAACTATTAACTTCGACTTAATCATCGCGACAAATAAAACTAAATCAATGTCTTCGAGCTGTATATCATATTAATGATTTTCCTTCACTGCTAGACCCCATTATCAATTATCTGCAAAAGTTATTGCAGTGATGTGTTATTGCATGAAGAATATAACTGTAACACAACTCACTATTTGGAAATTCAATTTTGAGCATGTGATTATAAACAAAGAATGTTGAAAAACAAAGTGATTATAAACAACATATATATGTGTACAATTTTTATATCGAAGAATGTGGAGTCTTTATCTGATCAATAGTAAACAAAGTCCAGAATATTTTTTTCTAAATTGAACAAATTAAAATAAAAAGTATTTTAACGAATATTTTAAATGTAATCTTTTATCGATTAGCGTAAAATAATTTAGTCGTAAAACTGCGCTTATCAGTGGTATTAACAATAAATAAAGGATGGAATTTAATATTATTCTAAAGTAACGAAAAGTTTATTCAAGTTTTGAAATAAATTAGCAACGAAATATTAGTTGAATAAAAGTTCAATTTTCATTATTAATTTAAATCTTTTTTCAAAGAACGAATATAAATTAATTATTACATTTTCTTTCACCAATAAAGTGAATTACTTTAATTGAAGAACAAAGTGGAAACTCGTGAATTGTACTTATGTTATTACAGTCCAGCAAAAATTGAGAAGCTACTCGTACTAAAAGTCGACTCTGTGATTCATTTCTATGTCTTACGGACAAAGTCACAAAAAAGTGGCCATCATTGAAAAAGTCTTTTGACAAGACCACAAATTTGGTGACACTTTTCGAGCGCATAGTTTCGAAAACTTGGTTTATTTCTTGTTCAAATTACAAAAAAATCAGTGCCTTAAAAATAAATAATTCAAAAACTAAAGTTTTCCAGCAATTGTTTTTTTTTTACATTTTAAAAACATTAGTAAAAAACAATTGATACATTTTAATTAGACTTGAGGATTTTTGGTTACTAGTTTCAAATAAAACTTGTCACTTTGAGCTATTTGATGCAGATACAGCCTCAAAAATGGATACTTATAAACACAAAGCATTTGCAGCTACGTTTCAAATTCAACCAAGTGGTTTTCCTGATTCATCAATTTTAGAAAAAAAATTCGGCTTCGAAATGGTCATAAAATCAAACAGTCAAAAAAGTGTTAAATTGTGAAAACTTTGAATTAAAAACAATGCAGTAAAAAAGCAAAGTTTTATCGTCGAAAGAATTATTTCAAAAGTAGTTTAAAATTAGTGTAGTCAGACAAACATAAGGATGTTTCCCTTAGCTAAGCTATTGGCATAATGAGCAAATATGAGTCAGTTCATTTAAACCAGCAAATTTGCATTAAAGCTTTTGTGAAATTTATAAAAAATCAAAAAGCCATTATAATGAATGTTTAATTAATAAAATCATACAATTATGATCTAATAATTCCACACGTATGATTAGAATTAGAAAAGAGAAAATTATCTTTAACTTAATTCGAAATTATTATAAAATGTAATAATATTAAATTAGCCACTTGTGTTATGTAATAAATTTCATTAATATGTGTCTCAGCCCAACAAGCCGGGCTAAACATATATCTAAACTACTGTGTTTCATTATGAGCAGGTGTACAACAAGCTTTATGAAGCTGTTCGTTTATCAATATGTAACGATCCCTCTGTACCCCGTAAATGTCATTACACTATATTAACCAGACTTAGTGAATTATATCGACCAATTACCTCCGTCGGCGTATCTACTCAGATTGAAAAATTACTAAATTAATTTAATGGTTTCTTAATCCACCAAAATATTGTAACGAAACTTTCTTACAAAACATAGCTATGTATAAAAGAATTTATTTAACTTTTGTTTTATATAGAAAGTATTATACAAGTTTTAACTCTACAAAATTTATGTCGGATTAATGTTTATATAATTTTTCTTTTTTCGCAATTTTCGTAGGAATCTTTTTAAAATACAGAAATGAAACTTGCTACGTCATGTGATGTACAATCTTAGACTTAACTTGACTTTCAAAGCAAAATTGGATTCATTTTTGGGAAAACTATTACCAAATAGTTAAGGAATTTGTATGATTTAAAAATTGAGACAAAGTTGATTTGACATTGAAATAATTTCAGCATTCGAATTTTGATTTCTTTTTTTGGAGTATATTAAAAAAATATGATCGACTCATTCTTAATTTATTATTAATACAAGAAATCAATTACTAATAAATTAATCACCATTTTATTGAAAAGTACTGAAAATTATCCTTACGTTCTGACGTAACACATTTTTTGCCATTTTTTTTATTCACTAAGTTTAATTTCCTAGAAACATTGTCCATTTGGAATTTAATTCACAATTATCCGTTTGAATTTGTTGCAAATTTTGAGTTTTAATGAGTTTTCAGCTCTTGATATTCATAATTAAAAAAAATATGATTAATTAAAAGACACGAGTTGAAATTGAATCTGCTGAGTGCAGTGAATTGCAAATTTTATAATACGACTGCTGTCATTTTATTTAATTCAATTCTTTCTGTCTTACTCGGTTTGAAATCTCAAGTGTTTGACATTTATAAATCAAAATGTAATAAATCTTGTTTTGTTAATAAATGCAAAATCATCGATAATAATCCGCGCAAGACAGCATATATTATTTAAAACGAGTTTGTGTCGGCATTCGTCAAAATTTCAGTTAAATTTTCAATACGAGCAGTTATCATTTGCT
>JABFPM010001008.1:0-10806 GCA_022817325.1 Idris sp. 1 HC-2018 | reverse complement strand
CGTGCATCTTTCCACGACTATTCACATTTTATTGATCGTTGCTAATGACAAGTTCCGCAATCGTTTCTCAGCCCTTTTATTCTTCGTTGCTCACAATTTGACGAACGATTTGTCATTCTTCGATTTTAGATTTTCTTCTGATATATTTTCTTGGAAATATTTCTACTGGTCTGAAGATACGATATCTATTCCACAAAATTAAAAATAGTTTCAAAAGGTCAAAGCAAAAAACAATTTTTACCAAATGAACAAAGGATATTCAATTTAAGATAGAACAATTTTTTTATTTTACCCGAACAACAACAATTTCATAAAAAATTGATCACATTTTGATTAAGTTTATTTTACAAAATCTTTTTTTGTTTGTACGGATTTATTTCTGATTTTCTTTTTTTTTTTTTTTTGAAAACTTTGTAATTAAATTTCTGCCTGATTTCTGTTTAACTTCAGAGATAAGCCAAAATGGTTGTATATAAAGTTTATTGCACGATAATAGACTATTGCGTGCGACAATTGAGATACGATTAGCATTATTGGTGGTCCAAAGTTGACAACACATGCAGTTCAAATGGTTTAATAAGATTTCAGTTTCGCTCATAAGTTTTCGGTCTATCGATTAATAGTATATGCTCGTACAATCCCGCTTAAACGTGATCAGGGTAATAATGTTTGTACGACGAGATTATCACTCTTATTTTTTTTTTTACTACATTTTGCATCACGATAGTACGTAATAAATAAATCGAAAATTCTTTATTGCCTCGATGAAGGCTCAATTTTAAGACACTCTGATAAGATAAAGTAAAATTAATAAAATATCGTTGCGATTAAAAAAAGGGGGAATTTAGATAACAAGTGGGTTTATAAATTTATACAAGTATGATATTACCCCATAATGAAAAGACCTAATTGTAAACGTTTTTGAAATTCAGATTTAATTATTAGAGCAGCAATTTGGAGAGTTTTGTTTTATTGGTTTGTGTAGTTTGTATTCTCATGACTTTTTCATTGAGGTGAATAAAAAAAGAACGACAATTCACTGCCACTGAATGTTTGTACATATACATATTCAGGGATTCGCAGCTGTGATGGGAATCCAAATTGGCTTATGTACTCAAATGTTTACTGAAACGCAGTGCATATCAAGGACGCTGATCGTCATGTGAGTGTTATTAATTCGGGCAAAATAAAACTGAATGAAAAAACACACAAACGCTTTATAGTTATTGATTCACGATTTTTCGAAGGCTTATTTAGGAGCTATTTAAAATAAATAATGGAAAAATCTTGCTTTTGACTGTAATTCATTTGGCATTCTGTAAATATTGATTTATACAAATTGTTCAAACTTTTATTTGTACTCAGCAATTTCTTTTTACAAAATAGATAAGATAAAATGAAACCATTTGCTATTTCTATAATTATTTTTTCTGTTATTATTCACTTCATTTATTAGTACCAAATATATTGTAAATCTGATTTCTGTGTGTATATATTATCTTAAATAATTATAACAATATTATATCTGTAGCTCTGAATAGTAATTTATTATAAGTTCTCAGAGAAATCCGATTGTGGGATTTAGAAATTATGTATAAACTGTAAAAGTTATTAGGTATGACTTATAAAATAACTAATATTTAGCAAATTGGATTTCTCTTTGTTAATAAGTTCATTATAACTATTTATAATTATAAATATTATTATAAGATAATTATTTTTGTATTTGATAGACATAATGATATTTTAAGTATAGTAAATTCATACAAATAATAGAATAAAATGATATTCAGAAATATACTAGAGAATTAACTTGTTTTAATATTCCACGACTAGAATAGCTAGTGACAGATGGCAGAGGAGGAATTATGTGGATCTGCTTTTTAACATGTGTGTTTCCTGAAAACATGTATTATGTGATTACAAAACTAAATTAAAAGCTTTTAAGAATATATATTATATTTCTGTTATTAATGAACAATAAACAAAAATTTTCAGTTTATTAACTCAATAAGCATTTTTAACAATAAATATATTATAAATCCAATTGTTTGAATAATAGCATTTTACTTGTTTAAATTCATCAGCTCCGTAAAAAGTAAACAAAATGAACAGAGAAATTAAAAAGAAACTGAACTGATAAATTTTAAATTATTATCAAGTTTACATCGAATCAAACACCTTAATTTAACTTTTAATTGAAATTCAGCTAACAGTCCTATAAAAGTGCCAAAGGCCAACATTCAAAGTTTTATCAATAAAACAAACTTGGCCTTATTTGAAGTAAAATCGGTATAAACTGCTGGATCTCATATATATTTTATAACGATAGATCGTGAATGATGCATTTACCTGAATATGTTAAAGTTTCTAAATCAGTGTATAATCTATTAGTACAACTATATCAACTTTTATTGTACGATCTATTTGCAGATTTGGAAACTCTACAAAAGTTTTGGGAGTCTTCACCTCGAGGTATTGAAACTTCGCAGAGTACTTGAGTTCTGACTTCTTAGTATTCCAGCTTAGAATCGAATAAGATATCTTTAGCAAAATGTACTTAATCATCCGAATGATTGTAATGAATTATTGTTCACACTTTGATTAATGGTGCAAGATACAACCAAAATGAACTGCAATATATGAAAGTGATAAATTAAATTTTTTGTCTCAAAGTTTTGCAGTTTCAACTTTTTAATAACAAAGTTTTGAAGCTGAAATGTTTTTACAGAAAATCATTATTTTATCAAAATAAAGTTATACCAAAAAAAAAACATCGCAGTGTCAATCTTTCAAAATTTCCGGTTTTTAATTTTTTTATGTCAAGATTGACTAATTGATGTAAAAAAATGTTTGGTAACACTAAACATATTATATAGGAAAACTATTTTGTTATATTAATTTTAATATATACAAATTTATACAGATAATTTACAAGTTAAACATTCAAATATATAGACTGGTATGTATAAGCGAATAAAGCTCAATATAATATTATCTGAATAACTTTCTGTCACTTTCATTTGTCAGAAAAATAGAATTAAAATCAAAAGTAACAACTTTTGTTTGAATTGTTACGACTTTTATTTAAACTATACGTTTTTAATCATGTTTTTGACAGCTCATAATTTTAATAAATAACATTTCTAAATATGCAATAATCGTATTAATTAGATAGTAAACATCAAATTGTTACAATGTATATAAAAAATTACAAAAATTTTCAAAGACTATAGAAAATTGTGTAGCAGAACTAACATTTGTCAGAAAATCATTGAATATTGTCAAACTTTATATGTGCACATTTAAATGTATGCCCTTGACATTGACTATTTGTGTTGAATTTTTAAAAATAATTTTATTAATTAGGTTTTATATAAAACATTTTTATACATATATTTTTTGTATACAAATAAATATCTAATGTGCAAGTATTTCTGGACTGAAATTCACAGAAGTTCACCGTAAAAATAATACTTCAAAAACAGAAAATTATGTACTAAAATGCAAACTGTTTTCTTGTCAGTTAGAAATACATATATATACTGATCATCTTACTTTGATAAGTAGAACCAATAATATTATTAATGTATTTCTGTTAATTTACACTGCCAACTGATTTATATGCTATAATAATAACTGATAGATCAATTATTCATCGTTGATTTCAAGCTGTTTCGTCAAAATCCATATAAATTAAAATATTCTTATCACAATCAAACTAATGCTTAAAATTTACAATTAACATATTAATATATCTTTATCTAAATTTGTGAAAGTAAATTCAATACTGATACAAACTAAAATGTATGAACAAAATATAGAATTTATAAAACAAAATTAATTTAAGATTGCATAATGTAAAGATAATACATGACTTTGTGCTACTGTAATTTTGAATACAGAATTTCCATTTCAGTGATGGCTGACTGAAGGTAAACTTATACTACCTGAGTGTCTGAGATTGTCGAATCGCATTAACGTAATAAGTGGAGGGTAAGCACTTCTATGCAAATTTATCAAATCAACTTGACGCTCATAATGGCAAGCAGAAGTTTTGAAAATGTGTTTAAACTTTTTCATATGAACAATAATAATTCCTTTGTAATGAGATGTTCTTAAAAATTTTATTCTGATTGAATATTCAAAACTGTTCATAATTTTTTGTTCAAATTATATGACAAAAATTGTTATGCACTTGTTTGAATTTGCAATTAATATGCAAATAAGATTATTTTCATACGTTCAAAGTTTTGCATGTTCAATTCATGTGGCAAAGAAAAGTACTAAATAGCTTATCTAAAGAAAAAAATTGATAACAATTATTATTAGTATTTTCAACAAATAATGGCCCAGTATAAAATGTATGAACTAAAATAACACATATTATAATACGCTATTTTTTATCACTAAAAGTGAAAAATTTATACTATTTATTTATTGAATTTTTTGTTTTAATGTTTACAATCAGTTTTTATTATAAAATAAACTGTCTTCAGCATGAAAGTAAAAATGTTTATTTTAATTTTTACATATACTTTAGATTCCATCATAACGTCATAATATTTTGCAAAATTAAATCAGCTTTCGAAGAATAATTTCAACGTCTGATGACAACTTACCTTCTAAAACTCTGTAGCAGTCTAAATGATTGGGATAAAGTCCCGGATAACCAGGACTGTAGAATTCCTGCTTCGCCTCATTTCCAACCTTAAACTTGTAACATGGATCGGTATCTCGTATTTGACGCTTTGGAAATCCGACCTCAGTCACTGGAGAAAATGAAGCTGGTTTAGTTTCTTCTCTAATAATCTGCAAAAAAAATACTTGCGTAAAGTAAATTATCTTACCATGTGTTAAATCAATTTCATAATATTCGGTTGTTGAGAAATTTATAGCAAAACAACTTGTAAGCCGAAAATTAATGTTGGTCAATGATATATACAATCTTTTTAAGAACAAGGATTACAGATAATAATGTTATAACAAGGAAACTTTGTCGAGGTTAAATCATCAGATAATTCGAACCTTCCACTGCAATGAAAACTATAGAATAACGATTAATATAAACTTATAGTTTGTCGTAATATTAAATTGTGCATAGCATTTCATCGTAACTTGGTATCGTTTATATATTCTCCAACTGATTATCAGTTACATTTGCAGTAACACTAGTTTAACAAAATATGCACTTTACAAACGATAATACAGTTTTAAATACACTATAAACCAAAAACAAAATTAAGGGGAGGTTCCTTCACTTTAAGTTCAAAAAATCAATTGTTTTTTTTTACATTTTTCAATTTTCTAACATGGGTAGAACATGTTCCTGAAATCTTTTTACATTTAGAACAAAATTTTGAAAGATACAGGGAGTTAAAGTGAAGCGTGCACCCAAGCGGCACATTTACATTTTTCAGTGCGCGCTAAAGCCTAGCTCATGAACCAATGATCGGATCGACTTCAAATCTTGCAGTTATATACTCAAAACTATTTTTGAGGCCCTGAACCTATTTTAATAAACAAATTTTGATGTTAACTGTTTCTTAAGCCAATCGAAATGTCAAGAAAAGGTCGTACAAATTGAAGTAAAATTTCGAAGGAGCGATATTTTTTCTAAAACACTTAAAAACAATTGTTTAAAATTACTTTCAAGGTTCCTGAAATATATTCAGTTAAATAAATTATAAACATATTTTCTGCAAAAATTGTTTTCGACTCTGTTAATGTTAATAAATAAACATAATAACCAATAACAAAAAAAAAAAACATGTTTAGAAGTACCTACAAAAATTGATGAAGTAAGCCTACTTTTACAGGCAAAGTAGAGGAACCTCCCTTTAAGATAAAAGTACCAGTTATCGGACACTTGAGCATAAAGTTAAAAAAGGGTGTCCGGAGTAAAGATACACGTTATGTCCGATAACTGGTCCGTCTACCTTAATAAGAAATTTGTAGATTCTTTTACTTTTATGAATTACTTGTATACACTGAGAAACCGAATGCGTCAAATGTATCTATAAATTTATTTGCAACCCACATATCAAAATTAGTTTTAATGATTTTTAAGAATTTAGAATCAAAGTTTATTATTATAATTACTTTCAAGCATGAAACTTCAGGTTTGATTAATTTATTATTATATTCGATACAAAGTATCTGCTGCTATGCCTCCCTAATTATAAATAAAACGTAAACGTCGAGCGATTCTAACTTATCAATGTTGTGGTTGACGAGTTCCGGACACCAATTATAGCTCGCTCTGCTTCAAGTTCCCGATTGTCGAGTCGATGATGTGTTTCCATGAATAGAAGCTCTGAAATTTCCGGGTATATTTGATGTAGTCTACCATGATATGAATTGGCACAGTGCCGATTAGTGTTGTACCGATTATTGTGTTTTTTCAACTAAATTAGCTTGTACTACATGTGCGCGTTTAATAATTTGATATACTTCATAAGATACAAAAACCTTTATGTGCCAGCTTTGCGAAATTATCACCTAATATTTAATATACCAGTAAAACAGTTTAATTTATAAGTTCATTATTTTCAAATGATTTATATATTCCACTATATTTCTTTTCTCTAAATCATTTGTAACTTTATTCGAAAATATCAAAAATTAGAATTATTAATTAAGAAAATAAATTATGATATATATTTAAATATACTTTTTACAATTATTCTTGAATATGTTCATTTTTTTGTGGTTGGTGTATCGAGCGTATTTTATAACGAGTTTATACAAGTTCATTTAATATACGTGCGTCTGAATTATTTTTATAACAATTTTGTTCACTACATTCGCATTCTTTAATGATCAATTTGTAATTTAAAAGAAAAATTAACAGATGCAAGAAAAAGATATAACAATTGTGATAAAATAACTTTAAAAAGTCAGGCAATTGTAAAAGAGAATTTTACATTTTAATCAACAGTTATTGTAGAAAAATGGATACTGAAAGAAACAAATTAATTTTTTGTGAAAAAATTATTAAAAAATAATTATGATGAATTTATAAAAACTAATATTATAATTAAAACCAATATTGCTATTATTACGTACAATTATTGCAATAAAAATCTCTTCTTTTTTTATTTTATTTTTTTTTAATAAAGTAATTATTGTTTAATTAAAATTGAATACAATTTATGCATTGAATTATATTAAATGGTATTTTACTTGACTAATGGATACAGCAGAGGCTTTTTCTACCGAGTGAAAATCGCCTCTGCTACGTCCAGTAGTTGAGTACATTTCTTTTCCTTAAGAGAGTGAAATTATAATATTTTGCAGATAATATTCGTATTTATTCTTTAACTGGAATAATTTAATTTATGAGACAACTGTTTTAAATAATTATAAAATCAAATCCTTTGTATTGTCACGAACTGTTATATTTTCGAACAAAATGTCAAAATGGTGGTTGCATGGATAATAAGTTAATTATTTTTATAAACGCATATTAATTATCAATTTATGGGTTTAAATAATGTATATTTCAAATGTAATGAGAAGAATGAATAATTTTTATTAAACCAATTAAACTAATCAAATGTATTTCATTAATTAATAAATTAAACGACGCATGCATATAATTAATTATAAAACTTGGTTATTAGATAAAATTATTAAAAATTTAATTTTCTGAAAATCTTACAAATTGTCGAGACTATCTTAAGTAAAAAAAGGTTTACAAATTCTTACATACTTTGTATGTAATAATTTTAATTTAAAAACAATGTCAATCAAAATTGATTTTGTTCTTTTATTAATATTTCGATCTGTGAAAATTAATTTGGAAGTCCTGCAATTCAAATTTCTACATGTACGGTTAAAAAATTAATGGAAACATTAAATAAATCACACTTAAAGTATTTTAATGAATAAATAAATGTTAATTTCAAACGAACCATTCTTTTTTTCCATACATATTCAAAAAAATACTTTGAGAAAACCCAAATATTTTAATTAGAGGAATTAAGATATAAATCTTACCATAATCTTTATAACGTTTTTGTTCCTTGTACCTTTAAAATTTATTATGAAAACTGAAACTAATAGCCAAAGAAAATGGCATAATAACTTAAGAAATTAACTTTTATAGTTAAAAATACTAAAAAACAATTACTTCAGACTTATCTATTATAAATGTTTTTTAAATCAATAAAATAATCACAATTTTATATAAAACATTATAAGTTTTAACTATTCCATTAGAACTGTGAATAACTTAAAACTTTAATCGTTTTCAACTTTTTTTGTGTTACTATCAAATCAAAAGTTGGCTGCTATAAATAAAACATATATAAATAAATTATCTGCTTTAATTAATTTTCTTTAGAAATGTACGACTTGTATAAGAAGAGACTTAAGATAAAAATTAAGTAGTATGAAAATGAGCCTCAACATCAAACAGAAGCGCAAACTTATTATTTAATATAAATTTAGTAAGTACGAAATTTCCATCTTATATAGTAATAGAGTTTTCACGCCTTCTTGAAATTGGTTTCTAATACACAATTTTTAATGTGTTTCTAATGACTCAACAAAAACTTTAATTATAAAAGAAACAAAAATTTTTGTTTTTTCTTTAAACTACTGGAAAATTATAAAATGTTAAATGCTTTGAAATGTTTGATGAATAAATAATTTCAAAAAATTGTAATTTCATTTGTTTAACTTGCATTTAAAAAATGTCATGTTCCATTAAATTATTTGTCAAAAATTAAATTATTTTATGACAATTGTACTATAAAAAAATCGAAAGTTGTTAACATATGAAAAGAGCTGCTAGTAAGCTAGACTGGCAAATGTTCTTATTCAAAAACGTGCAATAACTTACGAGAGCAGTGTTATCTGAGATAGTTGATCGACTCTGTTGACTGCTCGTCAGGATAAAAAATTCGGCAGGAGTTGATCTGAATGGGACTTGATTATAAGTTGGCCGCTGAGTTAAAAGATTGATCATAGTTACTTTTTCTACGTCGTCTAGGACCGTACTTGGGGTTGTGTACACCAGACCTCTGGACGTTTTTGATACTGCAACAAAAGCAAATGTACGCAATTTTTAAAATCGGTTATCGACTTACAATAACATTTTAAAATTACTTTCAGTATTTTATAAAAAAAATCTTAATGTAATTTTTATTAAAAACAATTTAATTGCAATCGTTTTCTGTACATTTTATTACAGTTCAAAGCAAAATTGTAAAATTTAAAAAAATTAGAATTCATTTCCACAATTTTATTGAACTGTAAACGATCATAGAAAAATTAAGCATTTTTTCTCTCTGATCTCAATTGTTTTTCACATTTAATCTTTATATTTTTTTTCTCTTCTTCTTACTCGCAAATAAATTGATTACTGTACTTAAAAGTGAAATGTAGAGTTTTATAACATTTTTAATAACAACATATCAGAATACAACTTGCATCTAACTATGGTTATTTGCTTTTTATTACCATTTCAGTGGTAATCATTTTCTCGTCTGCTGATCAAATTTCTTTTATATAAAATATTATAATAAGATCAATTTTACTTTTTCATGAAAAAAATTTGTTTGGTTACGATAAAAGTGAAAAAGAAATTGAATACTTGCAATAATCAACTCGATCCTTCCTATTTATAATAAATATTGCTAAGTATATTTACTAAGATATTTTTTCCTAGTTTTGCATTTTTAAAACTGAAAATCTGGGCTACCTTTTTTTGACTTAATTTTGATAATACGTTATTTTAAGAAAGTTCTTTGGATATTAATATACGTTTCTTAAATAATAAAAATGATTTTGTAATTTTTTGTATATCCTTTTTTTTTCTTATTATTTGTGAATAATTTAAATATTAAAATTAGTCATTTATCATAGTTTCTTATGGACTTAAGTACTTCACTGAAGAAAAAGACAAGAACAAAATGTTTGATAATTTTTTTTTTTAAATTTTAAACAAGTATTCAAGAATTATACGCACCAATCTGGAGAAGATTTTCCAATTACTTTCATTATTATTTTTAATTGAACATTTTGTTTTGACATTATTTGCAGTGATAAAAATTGATATAAATAATATATTTAACGTCGAAATTAAATTTATTGTGTAGACATTTCCATCATGTTTAACCTTTTCAATACAAAATTATTTTCTAGATTGAAAATTTAATTTGTGTACATGAATTCGGAAATAACTTCTAATTAATAACACAAAAATGACAAAAAACTATTTTTTTGTTTTTTGCACATATTTCATAATATTTTATATTTTAGGGGATGAAAATATTTCCAGGTGTTATATAAAGTCTATTTTTGCCTGGATAAGTAGCAAAAATTAAAGCAATAATTAATACTTTGATTTAATAACAAAAATTCAAAAATTAAGTATGAGGTCTTCCACAAATGATGTCATACTCTTAGTTGAGGAGGGGGGGGAGGGTTTAATTGACTGTGACATCACACCATTTTATATTTTCTTAAAAATATTTTCGCGGTTGAGGGCCTGTTCGGAAATTGATTAACAATACTGCAAAATTCATTGTGTTCTTTTTTATGCATATAAAATAATATTTTTATCTCTTGGGTGCAGTACTGGTAATACATTTTCAAACATAACCTGAATCAAGTCTTACGTGATGAGTTAGGAAATGAAGATGCAGAGTGGATCGACGTGGAAAACTTGAATTCAGTAAATGAACATGAATTCTTTACCGAAGTAGAAAATAATCTACCAGTAATTGAAAATTTAAGTAATTGGTTGATGTCTCCTTGGACAGTGTAACTTTATTAGATATTGTAGCTGTATTCGTT
>JABFPM010001007.1:0-23176 GCA_022817325.1 Idris sp. 1 HC-2018 | reverse complement strand
TATTGTAATATATGCATGAAATAAATATTTTTAATAGTTACTATTGAAGTGAGTTGAAATTGATTTATTTAGAACCTCTTTAAGTGGGACGATAATTTTATTAACCTGGATAAGTGAGAAACCTCTTTAAGTGAGACAAAACAAGCAGTCCCCTGGAAGGTCCCACTTATCCAGGTTTGACTGTATTAAAAAATTTCTGTTGCACTCTTTTTAATAAATGTATTATACATTTTTTATCAAGAATGCCTAACGAGGGTAATTTAAACATTTCTTTGATAATTAATAAAAGAAATTAATTTTCTTTTATAATTAATAAAAGATATAAATAAAAAAATATTTCATAATTAATATAAATTATAATGATTTTTATTGATTAATATATTACTAAATGAAATTGTCCTTTTTTAAAAATTTGCGAGAAGGGAGAGGGTAATTCATAAAATTCGGACGTTTTTGTAGGGGAGGGGGTTGAATACTTCTTACGGAATGTTTTAAAGGGAAAGGGGGGGGGAGGGTCAAATGTTTAGGCATTTTAGAAAACGTATTTAACGGATGACCATTTCATTGTATAGAATAATTGACATTTTATTAGATCCTCTGGGGTTATAGGATTAAATTGATGCAACACTTTAATATTCTCATCACTTATTTCGTTATAAAACAAACTAGTTTACACCCATTTAGCTTGAGATATTAAAATCAAATGAATTTTAGACCATAAACTCTGCAACTTTATAAACAATATTCCTGAAGGTTTGTACAACTTCCAGCCAAATTAACCCACAAATTATTAACTATAAAAATTTGTTGATAGTTCTCTGTACTTTCGTTTATTAAAACATTTAATTGTATATATATCAAACTATTTATTGAATATCGGAAAGCAATACAAATGATGGGATAATTTCACCTGAACTTGGAAATTTTTAATAATTAAAATTCAAAAAAGACGCGAACAATGTTCTAATTTAACTGCAGAATTTGGATATTCAATATCATCATAGACATCGTACTAAATACGATACCCCAACTCTGCATTATAGATCGCTTCAATATTTAATTAAATGATAAAACAGGAATTGCTGTAATGCTCGAAATGTTAATTATTTACCTCCCCCCCTCTCTCTTGAAACTGCGCTGCACATATAAGTTAACTTTTCCGTCTTTTTAATCATGATTTATCAAGTAGAATAATGTTCTGTCGGAAGGCTTTCAATTATACCCAGTCACTTTCCAAGTGTATTATACTCGAAAGAAAAACGACAGAAATTGTTTTCCCTATGTATAATGTGAGACTTTATGTCCATCAGGTTTTTTCCACCTATGACCTTTCTTTAAAAGGTTAAATCTGTATTTCTCTCTCAAAAAAAAAAAAATTATTTGTTTTTTAATAAAAAAATATTTTACAGATCGTAAAAAAAAACTTGTAAAGCAATTTTTGTGTGCAATTTTATTAAAATTTGCAGACAAAATTTTGTAGTAAATAAAAAAACCCTCAGCCATTTTGATAAGCAAATAAGTACTTGTAGCTTACAATAAGATCAGGACACAAGCAGATCAAGATAAAATGCGATTGAAACTGTTTAAGCGTGTAACATTGAACTCAAAGGATTTTCTAGGAAAACACGGGCGATCTTGAATTAATGGGCGATAAAAAGGACGATAGCAACACCGATGACCGGGGCTTGAGACACTTACATTATCTTTGTGGCCAATCGTTCGCCACTTTGCGACCTCGGAAGTTTCAAGAAATGAACGAGTTTTATCGCTGATCGTTATGATTCGATATACTGCCGGTATTATGCACCAAAAAATTGCGAAATTATCTGCTAAACAAAATTTTATAGTGTCGTAAGAGTGCTTTGATAAAGTCTAATATTATACGGCACATTATCAGCATAAAACAATTGATACAATACTCAAATAGGTGCCTTTACTGCTGCCCGAAATATCCCATCAAATGATATTGAAATGCTCAAATTGTTAGTATTAATAGATTCAAGATCAATTCAATATAATCGTATGAAAATTTTTAATTTGGGTCATTCGAGTTAATTTTTTTTTAAAAAAAAAACAAGTTTATATGGAAATATGGAAACATCCTAAGAAATTTCAACCTTTCATAATATTTATTAGTGAAATTTCACAAAAAAAGATGTGCAATTTTTTTCCTTAGAAAATTAAAGGCAACGAGCCTAGACGTTTTGACAGTATATACAAATATAAATGAGATCCCCCCCCCCCCCTTCCAAAATACATTATATTGTTTCTACAAATAAAAACTTGGTAAAACTTCACAAAAAAAAGATGTGAAACCATTTACCTTAAAAGGGTACAGTCTAGTTTTTGATAAACTGTATATTAAATTGATAAAAAAGTTAATTATAAAATCTGAATTGAATTTCACAAAAAAGATGTGAAATCATATAATGAGCATAGAAATATTTCAAAGCAACCAATAGTATTTATTACTTTAAAAATTTACAATTTGTCAACTTAATTAAAAATAAATTATCAAAATTTGACCTCGAAAAAATTATTTCTAGAAAAAGTTACAGAAACCTGGGCGCCCGTTCTGCTGCAAAGTACGAATATTTAAATATAAAAAAGTAATTTTAATTCTCATAATATATGCAATAATTAAAACAAGGTGACTGAAACATTTACGACTCTGCAATTTGTTTTTATTTATAATATAAAGAAAAAAAACACAATAATAATTTTATTCTAAAAATTAATTGTTTGTATTTAACCTTTCTTTAACTTTCGCGAACCTTGATTATTATATACATGTTCAATTCTGGTGTATAATTATAAAACTTTTTATATATATTTATTTTGCGTTGTATTTAAATCAAAACTTTTAAAAAAAGTTAGTTAAATGTTAAAAAAATGAAAATCAAAGAAAAAACATGTATATTATTTACAATTTTGACGATAAAAAATTCTAACAATTTTTTTTATATTTCTAAAGGAGAATCAGAAAATGATATACCATTATCAGATAAGAAAATGAAGTTGAAAATATTTAAAAAATATGAAGACTTTACTCGAAAAAATTATTAAGAAAATATTGTCGAAATTATAAATACTTTTGTGTAAGTAAGAAGAGATGTATAATCTGTTCTAGTAACTTTTTTTAAATTTATTTAATAATTTTGATTAAATCCAATTTTAAATAAATGTAACTGATAAATGCAAATTTAACTTTTACAGTTCATTTATTGTCTGTGTAATAAATATTCCCAGTATTACCATATGTAAAAATCAATTAAAACCTAGCACCGTTATTGACTTTGTAAAAATTAATTGTAATAGTACCATAAAATGGGGTAGATTTGCATCACTTTTCTTAATTGTTTCCTTTGAAGTTTTGTTTAATAGTTAAAAAAATTTTATTTTGGTTGAGTCATTTCTGATTAATTCACAAAATATTTTATACTTTGTAATTATGTACTAAAAGCTCATTAATTAATACATTATTTATTATATATATTATTAAATAAAAGTTGAGCAAAGTTGCACAGATGTGGTACAACTTTGTACCACTCTGTAAAATAAATTTAGTACTTTCATTATTGCAAAAAATATGATACAAATAATTCAATTTTAATCTTATTACGATCGTGTGTAATAAGTGTTAATACATTTGCAAGGAGTTTGGAACGTTTTTTAAAAATAATGTCATTAAAATAGTTTTTATTTACAACAAAAGGACATTTTCGTTCAATTCTTTTTTTTTCTTCCCTTTTATTAATGCAATAATCAATTGAAATAAAATGCAAAATAAAATCAGAGTTAAAATCTTTTTTGATAGCAGTATAAAGTCGCCTCACGGTAAATTCATTTTTTTCACCATAAAATCAAATCATTTTCTCAATATTGTACGATTTCACTGGAAAAAAGCTATGGTAAAATGTGTTTATTTTCCAAGATACGTCGATTTTAACAAAAGAGTTTCATTTTTTCAATAGAAAAAGTTGGTTATAAGTAAAAAAAAACAAAACAAAAAAACGAACGCCTGTCGGAATAACTGCGCAATAAATGTTCATTGTGCGAAGCCTGGCGTATAGCTGCAGGGTACCATTTTGAAGCGCAGTTATTACAAGATCGCAGATAATATCAGTCAATATCACAACATACCGTGGCGGTGTTGCAAAAATTAAATTATTCATGTTATTTTGACACCCGGCGTTGCTTTTCTTTCGGCGTATTATTTTCTTAATGTAAACGAAAAGCCGCACGAAAATATGCGTTGCTTTTAATCCTCATACATACGTGAATTGTTTTGATGAGCCATACAAAATGTATGAAAAAAAGAAAAAAATGGCATTCAAATGCTGCGTGACAAATGGCATAGATATTCACGCATTTTATCATTCATAACACACGCAGGTAACGTTTTACTTTTCACTTAAAAGTGCATCAAGTTTGACATGCAAGCATCTTCAATCATCCTGATTTCAGTTTCAAAAGTGTACGCATGCTTTATTCACAAAGTAAAGCCAGTTACTGAATAAATATTATTTGACGAACAAAAGTAGCAGACTGCAAAAGTATTATGTTGGTTACTCCAAAAAGTTTTTCCTATTTGTTTCGTAAATGAACTTTTTATGTAGAACAAAATTAAAATTTCAAATTATGCAGATTGTATTACTTTGCTGAAGTATAATTGGGGTGACAGATTGTGTTTTTTATTTCCTTCTTATTAGAGATGCGGAAGTAAAATGTCAATAAAATAACCGAAGTTGAAACAATAATGACTTTTATTGGTTTTACATAATAGTGGCAATAATTTATGTGCCGTAGAATTGATGATGTAGGTTTACAGAAATTGTTCTTTATTGTGTTAACATCCGTTCTTTAATCATCCGTATGTAAGAATCGAATTTGTATAGAAAAAATTAATTTTGTAAATTCAGCAAAAGAAGTTAAATTTAATACACTGGAGAGAAAAAAGAGGCACCTTATTTGTACGAAAAATCGCTATAACTTTTCCAATTTTGTAGGTACACCCAAATTTTTCTTCCATTCGAAAGCTTGAAACTTAATAATGAAATGTGCAGTTTTAAAAACTTGAAAATAGTAGTTTTTCGCAGAGATAATTTCATCAAGAAGCTTAATTTGTTGGTAAATATTTGTAATTTCTCAAATGTTAAGAATCTGCAATAAAAAATTATGAAACTGTTGGTAGAAAAGCTAATAATAGCAATTGAAAATGTATGATCTTTTACTAGAAAATGCTAGATCATGCATTATGATGATTTTTTAACAAATAATGGTCGATTGATCAAAAAATGGTAATTTTTCACATTAAATTACAAATACTGTATTTAAAGTTTTATCTTTGTTCTTTTAAATTTACGTTTGTACATTTACGAACATTCAAAAACAATTAATCGTTTCGATGGTTTTGAAGAAAGTTATGGCTTTTTGAAGTTTTGGTAATCAAGTGTGTTTATTCATGCTTGTAGCTAAACGATTACTAATTCGTTGATGACGTTTTCCTGTAAGATCACATTAACAGCTCAAATCTGACAGCTGAGCAAAATTGTTGTATTATTAAGCAAAACACCTCAGTCTTGTTTCATTCTGAGGATCTGTCACTCGCAAAGTGCGTCTGATTAATTTATTCCCAAAATAACTAAATGCAACAAATACTATACTGAATGATTGTCCAAAAAGGTTTAAAATTGTTGTTACATCTATCAATTTGAAAACTGACAGAGATGGAATTTCTCGTGGAGCATATATTTTTCATTCAAATTCAGTGAATTTGATTTGTCGAAAATGTTTAAATTGAAATTTTATTTTGTTAATATGATTTTACCAGAATGGCAGTAAAAGTTATCTTATAAATGTTATTTTTGTAGCATTTGCCATCCCTTATGCCAAATAATCAGACACAACATATAAACATCAAAGGTCCAAGAATATGTAACGTTTTCTATCAGCATAACATATACTTTAACAGCCCATTACACTTCCTCCGAATGCTACTTGAAATTCCACGTGCACCCTTGTCCCCGCGCTTTGCAAGAGTCTCGCGGTTGAAACTTACCGGAACCATTCGGAAACGGATGTTCCGGCAAAGTAGGCGGATGCTCGTCTTCCGGTGACCTCTCGGATGCATATCCTTGATCCTGCGGTTCATTTCCGAAGAGCTTTTTGACTTTCAGCTCGGCTGCAGTCTTGTCAACTGTTGAATTTCATAAAAAGCAACTCGTATAATTCAAAATTGTGTTTTTGTAATCAAATAAGGTATGTACCTATTACTGACCACTGAGAAGTATCAATTGTCCTGATTTTTGATCATTTTAATATTTGAGTTTGAAATTTCTTTTCAAATAATTCAAAGTTGATGGAAGTTAATTTCGCCAGTACACTATTTTTTTCACTTTTTCGGAAATTTTATTTAAAGTGTCATCAAACATGGAATTGCAACAAATTTATTTTTTATAACAGTGTTTTAGTTCTGATTTTGCATTCCCAAGAATCTCAAACAAATGCATTCTCAGACATCAGCTCTTAAAGGAAATAACTTAAACATTTTTAGCAAATCTTAAGTCAATGTAAATGCAAAAGAAAAAAAAGTCAAAATTGTCTTTTAATCAAAAGCAAATTAAGTTTAATTTTTGTACGAAAAACCAAGTGGGATAAAATAAACATTACACAATTTCGAAAATTTTATTATTATGTAATTTTGATCGGTTGACATTTTTTTTTTATGTTGTTTCAAAATTATATAATTGCGAGAAATGTTGGCGAACAAAGTAAAAATAAGGTCTATTACTTAGTGGAATTACAAACAACATTGACATAAGATAACAAAATTACTAATTTTATTATTTCGTATTTTACATGTTTCATATTTTTTTTAAAACAAAAAAATAAACATGTAAACGAAAAACTTAATTATTATGGATTATAGTAATGATAATTTAGAAATAAAACACACAATTAAATTGTAGTTTTTCATTTAAACGCTTTTTTCAATCTTTTGTTTTATAAACTTTTCCATTTTGAATATGACCGAGCGAAATTACGAAATAAAAAAGATGAACAATTTTAATTTTGTTCAAGTTATTATGTATTTCTGCAGAGAAACCAATCTTGTTTTGATTTATTCATCAACATTTTTCGCAATTTTAGAATGTTCGGAATAACATAAAATGATATTGTGGAATTTCTTTTGATCGTTTATGTTTCGACTTTATCATTTTTCGTACTTTTACAATTTGAATTTGACTGATCAAATTACATTTAATCTAGAATTTCACATTGAGTAAAACTAGTTGTGTATGAATTACATAACCTCACTTAATAAAATATAAAATTGTCTGATCAAAATTACGTAATAAAGAATTTTTGAAAATTGCAATTTTATTTTTACCTACGTTATATTTAGAAATAAAATCTTGATTTGATTCGTTCATTCAAAAAGAATAATTTTGTCCTGCTAAATTGTTCCCAATTTCTGATTCGCAACCATTTTTTCCTGTATTTTTGAATAAACGCTTTTGTTTGAGAATGCACTTGTTTGAAATTCTATGAAATTATTATCATTATGATATTTTGATCCTTTTTAATTAAATTTGGTCAACAATTTTCAGATTATTTTTATTGAAGAGGTTAAATAATTTTATGGCTAAATTTTGCTGTTAATGTTTTCGGTCACTAATTGGGACAATTGGTACTTTTCATTGGTCAACAATAGGTACTTATCATATTTTTGTGCTAAAAACAGTTGTCAATTGAAAGATGTTAATTAATTTGTAATTAAGCATAACGTGAACCAACTTTTTCTTTCAATGCTCAGTCGTCGGTACTTGAGGAGTTGGCATTCCGGTTTGTGCGTCACTTTGATCAACAGATCATCGCTGTCACGTTCGGTGCTGTTGATCGCACATTTGCGGCGAAAGTCATCCTCAGGACAGGAAGCATTCCTTCTAGCCGACTCGTGCGGCCTTTTCGAGTAGCTTGCAACTAGGTCTAGATCGGAGCGTCGCTGCAGCTTATTCTCGTTTAGCGACTTGCCGCGCAAGCACATTTTACACGTTTCTGCATCGTTCGCTTTTTGTGGCCGCCGCGACGTGTCCTGGTGCTTGCACTTGACCAAATCAAGATCTTCTTGCCGGTACCTAAATGCGTAACAATTCAACTAGAATTTCGTTTGTTTAAACAAAAACATGCAACTAGTATTTGTATATTCACAAATTTGTGCTGGACATTTATTATTTTTCTCTTGATCTTTACTGTAAAAAATACAGACTTTCAAAATATAAACGTTATTTCAATATTCAAGACAAAAAGTTCTATGAATTAAATTTCTTTTGTCGCAAATTTCCTTTGTTAATTAAAAAATTGCCATTTAATTGCGGTCCAGGCTCACTCATCTCATTGAGTACAAAACACACAATGGGTTTGTGTATTTTTTCATACGTTCTCTGTGTTAACAATATAAAGGTCAATTATAATGAAATCAAGTTAGGATTCTTTCCGAAAAATGAAATAACTCAGTTACAATTTGGACTTTGTTTCTAATAAATTTAGAACCAGAACGATATGATTGCTTTTCAATTTCTTTTCACGTCGATTTTAATTTCTACATGTTAGTTCAATTACTGAAATGTTTTGAGAAAAAAAGTCAGGCAAATTAAAAAGATTACTTTTTTACGATCAAAGAAATTATTATTGTAAAAATTAAATGATTAGAACGTCGTTTGTTTTTTGAATTTAATAACTTAATTGTCAGTGCAAAAAAAGCTTATGAAACTGAATGAAATGAAAATATTTGAAAACAGCGTATGAGAGTTCTTTAATATAAGTGGTTGAAAATCTGTTTTTATTCAAAATCTTGTTAAAAATTAAAATTTTATTTCATTAAAAAAGAAATTAACTCGACTCGAGCTCACAATACGAAAAGTTAATAAACGATTAAAAAGTTATCTACAAACTTTTAAAACTTTAAAACATTCATTTTTAATTGAACTTTTTCAGTTTGTTTAAGTTTAACCTACATTATTGTAATTTCTACAATTGTAATTTAATAAATTTAAAATATAATTATGTTATTTCAATTTCATTTATGTAAGGGTAAGAAAAAGTAATTTTGAATTTTTAAGAGTTTTAATAGTTCAAAATTTATGCAAATTTTTCTGTAAGAAAAGGACAGTTTGTTAACAAAATAACGTTCTTAAATTTGTGCATTATTTTTATACTGCTTTTTATTATTTTGATGCATGCAAAGCTTACACAAAAATCTAGCAACAAAATATTTTAACAGCATAATTCCGATGAAATTGAGTTTCAAGTTTCAACTATATATAGTTTAAACGGTAATTGCTCCGTGAGAGTCTAGTTTACTCATACAAGAAGCTTTATGGGCACTTTAATAACACAAAGGAACAGAGACAAAGTGTGCAAAACCTGCATTATAAAAATTTATTATTCAAAGTTCGAATAATTGGTGTTCAATTTTGCTGGTCTTCATTTAATTCAAAGAATGGTATAACAAATTAATCCACACTTAAAACTTCTGTATTTATCTACAAGAAAAAAGATAAAAATGTTGAACAAAAAATCGTCACATTTTTTTCTCTTGATTATAGAAATTAAAATCTACGAGTCGAAAGTTAAAAGAAATATTCGAACGCTGACGTTTGGGAAATCCGAGATGTCGGCAATTAAGTGAAAAATATTTTTCGCTCTCGTTTCACTGTGGAAATTGATATTTAAGAGATGAAATTTTTTTTAATACCGGTTCAGTTTAGTTAAAAGTTTATTATGTCAAACAAATTTAAGAACATGTTGAGAATCAAAAGTGTTTTTGGTGAAGTTATTTTATAAGTGTAAAACAAATTGAGATCGTGTTTTTTTTCTACTCACAGCCAAGGATCTCCTCCTAATGAATCTTGCGAATGGTGCTTGACAAGGTCTAACGTTGGTTCTGCGTCAGAAAAATGTACCGATGACTTTTTCTTATAAGGCAACGTTCCACCGAGGTTCCCTCCGATGGTATCAGATATCACATTATTGTTGTCTCCTAAATTGTCGTCAATTGACTGTTTTCCGTCTAAATGATTAGGCAACGAACTGCAAAATTTGTATCTGCTGAAACAGAAAGAAAAATCCAATTTCAAAGAGTACTTATTGAAACAAAACTTTAGAAAAAATTCTTGATTACTTTTTTTTTATTTAATTTATTGTTTATTATGATAAAACAAATTTTAGATTACAATGAAAAAAATATCTTTAATTCAACAGAATAGTTTTTATTATTCTGTTTCATGTAGAATGAAACAGATTGTCGTTTACTGTAGTAAGTATGATAATAACAGAAGAATAATAAAATGGAGTACAAAATGTTAAAACACCTGAACGAAATTGTTTTATTTCTCAAGACAAAGGCTTCGTGTTCTAGTCAACGTGTTTCGAGTTTATTTGACATATTTAATCGAAAACTGATCTTATTTACAATTTAAACTGTATTGCTGTATATAAGTTGGTAGTAGAGATATATTAGGCAAAATTGCAATCTGACATTTGAGGAAATTTGCTGCTAAGACAGATTTGAAATTGATTTTGAATTCTCTTAAATTCAAGAGTTAATTGACCTCGAAATCAACTTGGAATCTATAATTTGCCTGCAAAAACAGGTTGTGAAATTTATATTTTACATATATGAAAAATGTCCAATTTCTCTGAAAGCAGTTTTTCAAGATAATTATTGAAACACAATTTCATTGTATTAATAAAAAGCTATCAGTTTTGATAGGACTTCTGTAAAAAAACTTAAAAATATTTCTACGCAAGTTAAAAATCTGATAAAAATGATTTGAAATTGCAATTTGAATTGAATCTCTAATTTAAAATTAAAGAAGTTTAAATAATTTTCACTGATGGTCATGTGAATGTCACTGATTTTTTCAGTGAATTTGAATAAAATTTCCTGTGAACTTGATTGATTTTTGAGTGATTTTATTTTACTAGTTTTTCTGTAAATGTCATTAAATTTGTAGTGAATTTTACTAATTAATCTGATAAATGTCAATACAAACTTCCAATAAACTACTTTGATGTGCCAGAAAATGTTACTGATTAAAATGAATTTTTCAGTTAATTTGATTGATTTGCAGCAAATTTGACTAAATTTTGAATGAATTAGACGACAGATCTTTTCGTGAATTTGAATGATTTTTCAATAATTTGTATTGATTAAATTAGCGACTTTTAGTAAATAATTCAGGGAATTTAAATTGGTGAGTTTTACTGAAAATACCAGTAAATTTTACTGAATTACGCAGTTAACTACATTTATTTGTCAATAAATTTCACTGATTTTTCGGTGAATTGTACAGATAAGTCTAGTGAATGTACAAATTACTTCAGAGAAAATTACTGAATAAAACAGCAAACTCCATTTATTTATGTTATATTCCCTGATTTTGCAGTACATATTACTCGTTGTACATTGAAGGTTACTAATTATTCTAAAGAATTTTATCAATTAACCTAGTGGATGTTACCGATTAATCCAGTGAATTTTACTGTATTTTCCATTAAACATTATTACGTAACAAAACTAACTGGACTTCATTGATTTTTCAGGGAATTTCACACTTTTTTCAGTGTGTATAATATCTTTTAAATCAAAGTTTATACAATCGATGATACTAACCGTTCTTTAGATGAACCAGAACATGGCACCAGAATCTTGCCAACACTGAGTTTTCTTTTAGGATCACAGAGGTTACCAGAAGACTGGGTTCTCCGACCATTGAGGCCTTTGCCATTGTGCCGACTGAGGTTCGAGCCCATCTTTTCTCCGTTCACTTGCTTCTCCTGGTACTTCCGGTCTTTCACATCATGCCCAAGTATGTTTTCTTTGTTGGGGCAGTCGAAGTACTTGTCGATGTCCTTGGCATTGGTATTTGGTGCCGGGTACTGTCGGACTCGTTTCTCGCAAGAAAAGTCTCCGCCTCCGTTGCTGGTCCGACAAAAACGCAAATTGCTCGGGTCGTTGTTCACCAACACCCTTTGAACCGCATCCCAGGTGCCTGTCGACGGTTGCACCGCTACCACATTTTCACCTGCAATTCAATAATTTTAAAAATGTACACATTTTGCCATCGTACAAATTACCGACCATACACAACGGAGAACACTTTTATTTGACCAAAAACAAGCTTCTTTAATGCATCCCTTATACTTAATAAAATTTAAAGCCGAGATAATCCGGCCATGAAATACATTTATGGCAAGGAAAATAAAATGAAATCATGTACTCTTAAAGGGTATATATCAAAAGCATTTTTTTCCACAAAGCAGACAGTTACTCTTAACAAAGTAGCACATTTTTTATTTAAATAAAAACCAGCAGTTTGATAAAGAAATTGTTAAGGAAAGATGTTCTTTTAACTTTTTTTTTCAACTGCGAATAGTACAGTTATTAAGAAGCGTCGTTTTTATTTCTCAAAAGTTTAAATGCTAATGACTGTTACACTTAGTTCGTGTATAAAAATTGTTTCATTCAACTTTGAAAAAAAAAAATTTTCTCCATGTGTACGACGAACAAAAAAATTATTCAGGGTATTGTAACCCACCTGTTATATTCATCATCATGCATGCTAAACTTGTAATTAAAAAACTTTAAAACTATTTTGTGCAAGTTGACATTTTGAATACAAATGTTTAGTTCAATTCTTTTAGAATTATCAAATTTTTCATTTTCTTTGATATATTTAATTAATAACAAATAAGATAAGTTTAATTCAGTGATATATAACATTTCACATTATGGAAGCGATAAATTTGTGAAATTGGTGCGATTTGAAAAATCGCCGACAATAATTCATATTAAAACACACACGACAAGTGAATTTATTTTAGCGAACATCTTATTGTGAGGGGAAAAAAAAATTTGAAAAAAGTGTGTGGTCGCAACCACCCCCTGCTGTGACCGATTTTCTGTACCTATAACCAAGTTTCTGCGCAGTAGTAATTTGTAATAAATGTAACCCAATTTCCAATTTTGTTTGTTATTGATGACGTAAATTTTCGTGTAACTCAAAAGCTTGTTGATTTTGTTGTGATATTAAGTGACCCATTATTTATAGTAAAACATTTCAAGTTTTGGCAAAAATTATTATTGCAATACAATTTTCAAGACAATAATTCGAGAACTTTGTATGCTTTGATCCGAAGAAAAATGTAGGTGTATATCGAATTTCAATAATACTCGTGTTGCTCTGAAATGCAGATTGCTAATTAGATCAAAGAGGATGCTGATTCGCCATGGTACCAAGATATAACACCTAAACACACGAATAGATTCATTCAACAAGAAGCAATATATCTCGGAAAAGCGAACACTTTTTGCAGTATAAATCTTAAATCAAGAGCTGATATTATATATTAAGAAAATTTCAAATTAACCTATTTTAACAATTTTTTATAACAACTCATGTATGCAATTTTACTTTAACTATAAGAGCTATAGTTTTTTTTTCTACATTTAGCCTCGATTAATTACTATAATCTAAAAATAAATTATAAGAAGTACAGATTTCGATAAATTTTGATGGAAATAACCTAAAAATAAGGTTATGTTTCATTTTTCTTCAATTTAGCCCAAAAATCATCATTGATAAATGTATATTTCAAAATTTTTTGTGGCCTTATAAATCTTTACACAGGGATTTTGTATCACATACAAAAAGTGTATCAATCTACTCAGAGTAAATCAAAAATAAGTTCTCCGATACGAATATAAACTTTTTACAACGAGAATAAAGTGACAGTTATTGATTCTTCAATTTTCAATATTGCGAAATTGAAAATGGAGTTATTTTATTATGTTAAATTCTTGTAATGCTTTTAAAGATGAAACAGAAGATGAACAAATGGAATTTTTTACCAAGTTTTTATTTTTTTTTTTGTTTTAATAGAATTTCATAAGAATAATGATGTTTTCAAGTTGATTGGATATTGATTATTAATAATATTTACAGAATTTTTGAAAAATTCGGTCTGAAAATGTAATATTACACTTTAGATTTTCAATACAATTGTTAATGTCATTAAAATAAGTCTTATTTCAGAGATTCTTTTTTAAAGTGAAGTAATTTTTGTTTCTTGGCTTTTAGAATATTTCCAGAAATCAAAAGCAACATATCGATAAATTTAATTTGAATGGTATCACATAAACCATAACTTCTAGTAAACGGTAAATCCCAGCAAAGTTGCCGTATTAATCGGATTAATCTTACAACTTGTTAGTATAAAGTTGTGAAACTATAGTGAGAAATCAGATTGGGTTTATGGAAAATTAATGGTCGTAAATAATTTTTCTTTTTCATTTGTCATCGTAAAAGAATTATTAAGTATAAAGTTTGTTGACATTAATTTCATTATCAAATCTAAACGTTAAACAAAAATTAATTCATAAGTTGTTTTATGAATTTTTACAGAAGAATATTTTAGTTTAATTATTTTATGTCACATTATAATTCATTGTCAAATACATAAATGGTATTTGAATACAAAATTTCAGATACTTTGTTTGTTAATTTTTTTCATATTTGATACAATTGTATCGATATCAAAATTCAAAGTGAAATTTAAAACTATTCATTCTTTAAATTATTGGTAAATAAGTATGATTAAATTTAGCTGTGCCTTGTTGGGTATTTAAACTATGTTTATTATTTTTGATGAAGATCATACGATTTTTATCAATTCTCGTTTTTAATAATAACTTTTTGTTTAAACAATACAAGTTTTGTCACAATTTTTTGCACCAGTTGATAAACTATATTTATTTGTATTCTTTTCATCAATATTATCTTTACCTTTATTAATCAATTTATTCAATTTATTATCTAATAAATGTTGTGGGTTTTTATTACTATTATTATTATTATTTTTTTTTTAACTTTAATTTATTCAATTTTTCGGACATTTTATTATAAAATGGAATTTTAACAAACCTATTGTCTGTAACAATATTGTAGTTTTGATTTATATTGTTTTCGATTTTAAAATTATTATCATGAAGATTTTATATTCTCTTTTGTATATCATGTTGAAAACAATTTTTTTTATTTCCAGTACTTTGACAATTTTATTGGACATCATTCGACTTGTACTACAGTATGTAAATATTATAATTTTTATTTTATTCAAGCGATATCTTGAAAAACTTGTTTTTTTTTTCATTTTTTTACTGGCAAAATGATATATTTTATCAAATATTTTCAATCTCAGCCCTCATAATATAATAACAGACTAAAAATAACAATTTTACAGTTACGTATTTTTCAAGAACTCCAAAAATGTTATTTAATTATGAAACTAAACTATTAATATTTATTGTTTTGATTAGTATTTTGATCAAAGTTATAGGAAAATGTTTTTTTTTTATTAACAACGTTTTGTCATGAATTATTAAGTAGTTTGTTGTTAAAAGAGCTTAAGTTCATCGCAGTTTTTGTTTATTTGTTTTTTAAAAAAATGTCACGGTAAAGTTACTAATTGTTTGTAGAATTGTGACATAACTCCGGCACATTACAAAAATATATATTTGGTAAATAGTAGTTGCTAACAGTTTTTCGTTTTTTCTCAAAATCATCAAAATGTGACATGGCCAAAAAATAAATTAACTTTGAGAGTCTATTGAGTTTTGAAATGCATTTAAATTATAATCATAAAATTGAACAAAATGTTATTTCAAGTGTCAACAAGATAAAAATTTCAAGAAAAAACTTGAATCTCAAATAATAATCGATGATGAAAGATCGCATGTATCATTTTTCGGAACACTTTTTCGTGATATCAATTTTTCTCATGTCAAACCTTATGACATTTTGCTTTCTTTTTCTTCGTTGTATTATTTGTGTCTTTTGCAGAGCACAAATGTACACACAGAGAATAACGTCTAGGTAAGCACATAAAACTGCAACGAAGCGAAGCCTTAAAGTATCGCGGAAGAACAAGAGTAAACACAAGAAAAGCGTGTAGGTCTATGTACAATTAAACATATGCATGTGTACACGTCTTGTAAGCGGGTGCGCAAATAAATATATGCAATGGGAAAAATGGAGCAAACATTAACTAAAAACTTGTGTGTTATAACGCTTGCAATGACGATTCAATTTTTTTTGCTCACTTACACAGGAAATCACAGCCGCACCAATTAAAATGTTAATTTTTGTCGCTGCTTTTTTAGTGAATCTTGCGTTATTTCGTTTTGTCTTGGGACAAAGTAATAAAGGGAATTTCATTGCAATAAAGTTTTATCAAGTTTTTGTACAAATGGGTGTGTGTGTGTGTGTGTGTGTGTGCAGTTAAATGAAAACAAAAATATTTGACATATTTCTGGGCGCAAAATGTGATAATTCTCTTGCTGGCCTGTGATCAGTTGAAATTGAGGCAAAAAGATAAGCATTTTGTTTGAAATGAATTTGAAAGTTTTGGCGAACGATGGAGTGGTCTTTGTTGCTCTCGGATAATATTTAAATTTTGAATCTGAATGAAAATGTGAAATAATAATAATGGAAAGTTGGAATTCTAAATGAGAAAGGCTAATTGAAGAGAAAAGGTAAATTATTTTATATTGTATACACTACCGGTCAAAAGTTTGGAAAACTCTAAAAATGTTATATTTTTTTTTTAATTTTTCTGACTGAAATAATTTCGTCATTTATGAAGGTAATTAAAAATAATTTTTACTTGATTTTAGGAGTTATTGCGTTTTAAGCTCAACGTCTTAATCTCAAACTTTCGAGTTTTAAGACGTAAAAACCCTTAAAATTAAGCAAAATACATTTTTAACCAACGAATTTGAAAGCTGAAATGTCAATCTATCGAACAAAAAAATATTTGTAAATATGTGCATAAATGAGAAAATTATTTCAGTCAGAAAAATTAAAAAAAATGTAACGCTTTTGGAGTTTTCCGAACTTTTGATCGATAGTGTATATTGTAATTTTAGGATATTTTTGATGTATTCTCAGTGTTCAAAGTTTAGAAAAATTATTTTTTGATAAAAGTTCATTTTAATGTTTAAATATTTAAAAGAAGCGATTTTTCATTAGTTTTAAAATTTATTTATATTCTCTATTTGAAATTTGTTAAAAATAACAGATTTTGCAAAATTTTAATTCAAAGTTGCAAAATATTAATGTTTGTCTGAATAACTTCTTATGGTTTAATGAATAATAAGAAATTGTACAGGAAGCAACAAATCTGAATTCCAAATCAAGATCCAATTGAATAACATGGGCATCCAATATGAGCTATGTTTGTAAGCTCGACAACATTTTCTGCTGCATGGGAGCAGAGTAAAATGTAAACATGCAAGCAGAAAAAAGTTACAAATACTCAACATTGCAGAACAACTGTTTGAAAAATTCTCTCACGTATTTGAATTTAACAAAATTTAAAGCTAAAACATTGAATACAAAAGTTTTCATCCTTAAACAATAATTTTTAATACAAAAAAACTCACGTTAATCGTGATTTACATTTACACAATATTTTCGCTCTAGATATTTTATAACTTGAATAACATATTCATTTATCAAATTATTCTGTTTAACATCTGTACACTATACTGCTTTACTTTTCTTATTTTATAAACTCGTTCGTAAAAAAAAAAATCAAAATTTTTAAAATATATTTATTAGATATTTTATTGTTGAATATGATCGATTTTTCAAAACCAGTTTTTGATATTTCATTGATTTAAAAAAAATGTCACTTTGTTCGAAGATGCAAATGAAAAATGCTTTTTCTTATTGTCTGCAAAAATTACAGCTAATTCATCTGGAATGAAAGAAAATTTGGTGCGACTAATGTGCGGAGCACAATTTGAAAGCTTTATACACGAATTTACAAACAGCTATTTGCAGAAGTTTTGGTTTCCTTCGCGAACATTACTTTGTGTAACGCGGGAGATAATGAATGGCAATAAAACAACGGCTTTGTTTCCACGCTTCTAATTATATGATAAAAGCTAACAAGTTCTACTAACTTTTTATGGATCCCACCTTGATTACACGAAGAACCAATTTCAATTTTAATTGATTGTACATATATTTGTTCAAATGAATTGCACATGGCCAAATAAAGCAAACTACGTAATTTTAATTTGAAACAAAAGTTTTGAAATAATTAAATTAAATAGAGAATGAAAAGAGGCAATTTAATTTATTTGACGAGCGAAAGTAACTGAAAAATTACCCTTTTTGTTAATTGCCCCCTTTTTTCTGCAAGAATTCTAAACAAAATTCTTTTTTTTTAATTAAGACGCTTCTTTTTTGTTCAATGGAATAACTTGAATGATAATGATAAATTTGACTTAACTAATGGATCTTTTTACTACTCGATTATCAGAACCGAGATATCACTCGTAAATCAATCTCAATTGGGGCAAAAGTACGTTTTCAAGCTCAACCATCAGCCGAAGCGTCAAGTCGTTGATAAAAGAAATTCAAAATTCAATTCTCAAGGTCTTTTATCATCAATTTTGGCTGGTTATATTAATCATTCGTACTTTTGGTTTCCAAGAATTTTAAATACAAAAAAAGAAGACATTTTTATTTTATATGCTTGAAAATAAAATATAACTTTGCACAACTATAAAAAAAGGAATTTAAGAGCAGCAAAAAGTAGGAAAATCTTTACTACCTAGGTCACATTTAAAACAATCAATTAGAATAAAATATTTTGAGATATGCTTTTGTATAGTGTTACTATGATTTCCTATTAGCTTATACAATTTTGTTCATTTTATTAAAAAAAAAAAAAAAATTGTGTCAACAAATCATTACACGATTTTTCCGTATTTTTGACTACATTCGCATTACATTTTTACTCCATTTGTTGACTTTACGACATCATATATTGAAAATTTGTAAATTCTGAATTAAAAATGTTTATCACAATTATTGTATTAACTGAATGAAATGATAAAATAATTGAATTGTGAGAAAATGTTCTTTTGCTGTGAATATAACATGTTTTAATGGAAATAGTTTTAAAAAACGTTCCAGACTTTTAGCAAATGTATTAGTACTTATATTACACATGATCATAATAAGAATAAATTTAAATTATTTGTATCATATTTTTCGCAATAATAAGAGTGCCACATTTATTTTACAGAATGATACAAAGTTTTACCATTGCTGTGCAACTTTGTTAAACTTTTATTTAATCATATATAATAATAAATGTATTAATTAATGAGTTTTTAGTACATAATTACAAAGTGTAGAATATTTTTTGAATTAATCAAAAATGACTCAACCAAAATAAAGATTTTTGAACTATTAAACAAAACTTCAAAGTAAAAAAATTAAGAAAAGTGGTGCAAAGTTACTCTATTTTATGGTACTATTGCAATTAATTTTTACAAAATCAATAACGGTGCTAGGTTTTAATTGATTTTTATGAAAGTTAATACAAAGAATATTTTTTACATAGACAATAATTGAACTAAGCAAGTTAATTGTTCATTTATTATCAATTACATTTATTTAAGATTAGATTCAATCAAAATTATGAAATAAATTAAAATATAAAAGATAATAGAACAGATTGTACATATTTGCTTACTTACAAATAGTATTTATAATTTCGACAATAATTTCTTAATCATTTTTTCGAGTAAAGTTGTCATATTTTTCGAATATATTCAATTTAATTTTCTCATTTGATAATGGTTTATCATTTTCTGATTCTCTTTTAGAAACATAACAAATATTATCAAAACTTTCAATGTTTATTTTAACAGAATCATCATAAATGCAATAATTAAGCTTGTACACATTTGCTCCATTTAAAACTGAAATAGTTCTCCTCAAATAAATGTTTATCAATGTTCAAAAATATTTGAGACTACAAAATTATATAAATTGGCTCCTTATAGTTGCTCATCTATCAATAAACTTTTGATCATCGCTGGCGTAAAATGTGATTAAAGCTGGTGCAACCGACATTGAAGACATCTTCATTTGCGGAGAATATACGACGAATGTGACGTTTTGGCCCGATATTGCATTACTACGATCGAACAGAGGACACATCCTTGTGAGCTCGTCGCAGTTATTGAACTGAGAGCACACATGCACCGCGTGCTGCATACAAATGCGAATATTTCTCTCATTTTCGATACACGATACGAACGACCTGGAGACACCGATATCTATTCTCGTTGAGAAAAATCATTTCAACGTAACTCCGGATTCAAATTATTTCTTATAATGTTAGTACACTGTATGAAAATCCTTTCACTTTACAAATTTTGCAGTGCACACTCAGTTTCCTGCTTTTTTACAGGGTACAATTTGTTAAACAAAGAAACTTCTTTTACTTGTATACACATTAAAAAAGTGTACATTTTTGTACGGGGTAAGATTCTTTTAGACACAATTCTCGCAGTACAATTTTACGAAAATTAAAAAATTGTACAATTTTATTTGCAAGAAAATAAATATGATTGGGTGTGATAATTTATGTTGCACATAAATTATGTCTGAAGTAATAATTGGTTTTTCTTTCTGAGCAATAAGGGCAAACAATGTTAAATTGCAAGTACTTCAGAAATGGCCAGTCTGATATTATATATATAGTGTATACGTAAAAGCTTAATATGTGTCAGTTTTCTGTAACTGAGTGTTTCAAAAGTGGAGCAGAGGTACTTAGTGTTTCAATATCTCGGCTAAGCGATCGACTTTGATTGCTTCTCAAGCCATTACCGATAATAATAAAGCAGGCTAAGTTGTCTATGATACCTATAGATAGCAGCCGCAAAAAGTCCTTTCAGTTATTAATTAACAAGATGACACGATAAATTGCACTTTTTGAAATGTCTTTTGCGCTTGTGCAGACAACAACAAAATAGCTGCACCGTGTTATTTTGTAATTAACAAATTCAACAGACATTTTCTGATAATTTTTGTTCTCAAAATAAATAAATAAATAAATTAAAATTATGCAAAGTGACCAATTATTTCTGGTTTAGTAAATCGTCATTATTGACTGGAAAAATGTTCAATTGTTAAATAAGAAATTCAATTGGGTTAACAAATTAAATTAAGAAACTTGTTCAAACATTGAACGAAATCTTATTACTTTTCATATTATTCTGCGTTTATAATCTAAACTTTTATATTTATAAGTTGAACCGAAGTTTTTGTTTGCTAAAAAGTATTATATTTTCTTCGACTGAAGAAAAGTTTGTTGGTACACTTCAAAAAAATTGCATACTATTTCTTCTTAAATTTTCGGATTTTCTAAATTGGTTTACTTTATAATTTGAACTAAATTTAATTCAAACAAGGTTTAGAAGTAATTATTCAATTTCAAATTCAAGACAGTAAGATTTCTAAAATGGGTTCACTGTATAAACTGAAAAAAAAATTCAGAGAATTGTTCTTAGAAAATGATAAAAACAGGAAGTAGGAATTTTTAATGGAATCTAATTTACATGCAATAACAACTCTCGCTGCTAACAAAACTAACTGTTTTGGTAATATATTGATTAACGTGTGAGAGTGCACTCGTTAAAAGTTCGAATAATAAAAGGCAGACATGATTTCACGCACGCTCATTGTTTACTGCAATAAGTAAATACCCATAATTTTTTCTTTTTTAAATCAAATGCTTTAGATTTTGTTTTAAAGTCTTTTTCAATCGTCTTGAGACAGATAATACATCAAGTGTCACAGGTTTCTCGTAATACTTACGCATTTTTGTGCTGCATTAATGGTAAGGATTAACTGTGAGAACCAATTTTTTTGCCATCATAGAAATTAATCCAGCATCAGGCACCAAGTTTTTTTTCTTTTTACAAGCACATAACTGATCACTCATTTCACAATTTATGGAGGTTTTCTATGCTATTTGTTTATAATTAATTTTGATCAAAAAAAGGAATTCTGAATTCAAATTTAGAGATGTCAAACAAGTTTGTCGGAAAATTTGAATATTTCTCCCAAAAATATAAAAAATGTTGTTGAAATTGATGTGATTTATTCATCGAAAAACTTTCTAAACATTAATGAAAAGGCTTTTTAAAAGTGTATTTATATGTGGAACAATGTGCATCTTTTCATGCTCCACAGAAGACGACAGAAAAAACTCGACTCCACAATGGTAATATAATTGCTACACATTTTCGAATGGAAATTGCAAAATAAATAAATCATAAAAAATTAGCAGAGCGGATAATGCTTCTTTTCTTATTTATATAAAAAAGAACAAGACCAAGATGAAAAATTTCTTTTCAGAAATTGTCTATTAAAAATGTTGGAATAAGCGACATTTTTTGACTGCAACCAAAAATGTCTTGCAGGCAAATCGTCCCTCAAATCGTCATCAGACGAGGAAAGTCGCGTTACCGGATTCCACAGAACTAGTGAGTTAAAAGCGAACTGGCACATTCAACGAAATGCAGTATGCGCACTACTTTGAGTGTCCATAATTTACACTTTAAAAAATCGTCATCTCAACTGTACTCACAAAACTTCAACATCATTTAAATATTTCCACAAAATCTACAGAAAATAAAGCTGACCCAAAATTCCTATAACATAATAGGTTAATTTGTGTGCCTATCCAAATAAAAAAAAAGGAAATTCCTCGATAAAAAATCCGTAAAATAAAAAATCTGTACTAAAAATGAGTCTCAAATTTATTTGAATAAGGAAAGGAAATATTTTTTGGAGAGTACAAAAAGTGTATCTCAGGTTTTCACTTTGCACTAGTTACTTTGAGCACAGACACAAAACTGCATTATTTGCACCAGACAACACAAAAATGTGCAACTCGGTTATTTGTTTCTCGATTATTTAGCTGCTTTTGATCCGGGGAAAATGCCGGTCTGAGACGCGACGGTAACTCGGTTAGGTCGTCTATTTGCGACGCGGAATGTGTGTGCAGGCGCGCGTTTCTCCAACTTGTGAGAGATCGGCTCAGGAACTCTCGTTTCTTCTCTCCTGTTTGGCTCTCGCGACCGCTACTCGCCGGGCCGCACTGTCGCTGTGTGCGTGTCTTTTGTTTGTGGCTGCATTATACGTGCAGGTACTGGATACACCGGCCGATATACCTGCAGTACGTGCCACGCTCTGCATGCTTCGCTAACCGGCCCCCTCCACGCCCCCCCCCCCCC
>JABFPM010001006.1:0-23178 GCA_022817325.1 Idris sp. 1 HC-2018 | reverse complement strand
TTTAAATGTATATATATTATAATAATAATTGTACAATAAATTACTTTTTCAGTAGAATTTAATATTTGATTTTCAAGTAACAACATTGAGCCATGAAGTATTTGGTTTTGAAATCTCACCAAATTTTGATCGTCAAGAATAACTGAAATTTGATCCCACCATTTAAAATTATTTAATGCATTTAAAAATATATTAATATTGTCACTATTTGCCACAGCTTGAAACAACTGGCTTAAATCTGATCGCAAAATTTCAATGTGTTTCACATTTTCTACATTAAATTTGAGTAATGATGGTAACATAGTAGCACTGACTATTAGAGTAAAAGTGTTGTTCCATACTTCATCAGGTACAATTTTGACATCTTTCTATTGTAAAAACATTAAAAGAATATAACATTTATTTAAATAAAACTTTTCAAATGAATTTTTTTACTTACATTCATCGTGATACACAGTTTAATAAACTTAATCATCTTTAAAATTGTTTCACAGATGGCAGAATTGAAGTTTTTCGTCTCCAAAGAAGGCTCTTTTTCTTCTAAATCTTCTAAGACTTCTAACAATTTGGAAGCACATTTCTGAAAAGCCGAAAAAATTCCACTCTCTGTATTGAGCAATTTATCTATAGCTACAAGTTTATTTTCCAAAACCCAGTTGTAACAGTGCAAAGAACGTATAATACATTTCAAATTATAAATATCAAGTCTATGAAAACCAGCATCCAGTTCTTTTGTAAAAACATCATGTAGCTTTTCTTCCCCAAAATTCATCTCGATGAAACTACTTGCTGAGCCACAATCTGTAACTAGAGGTGCTAATTTTTCAAACATTTCCATGCACCTTTTTCGTTGGTTCTTATCCATCGAACTGCACTGTTCTAGCAACCAAATAACTGCATGTTTCAGAGTTTTTCCTTTAAATTCCACGGGTGGTTTGTTCATTTCAAATCTTTCGTCATTTAATAATTCCGACTTATCGACCACAATTTTTTCCAAAACTTTCGTCGCGTTGACAATTCTCCAGTCATTGCAGTTTTCCATACTTTTTACAAAACAGTACAAAAGATCAAACAAATGTTTATTAAATTCGTAATTAGGCTCTGTTTTTCCTAACAAATTGTTAAGAGCCACAGCAGCTGCGATTCGTTTTGACTCAGCAGGATGAAGAGCCATGTGATACAGCTTGTGAACAAGCATTTCACTTCCAATCGGTGAATGTTTTAAATCTTCATCAGACGCATTAATTTCCACAAAATTCTTCAAACAAGTTGCACAGAATTCTTTGAAATCCAACGAAGAGTTCTCATCAGCAAGTCCTTCGAAAATTGACTCGATAATCGTATTGGCAGCAGTTTTATTGAGCTCATCGTGTGAGCTCAAAAAATTTATAAGCTCCAAACTCAAAGGTCGAAAAATTTGCACAGCAACATTATCAGAATCGCAGCCCAGTTTTAATATCGCAGTGCACAGTGTTTTGTCGAAATACTGATCTTGTTGTTTTGAGCCGAGGATCAAAATCACAATGCAGTGCAGCACCTCACAAGCAGCTATTTTGGTTTGTCTGTCACCAGAATTCAAAGCGAGATTGATAGTTTGGGGCAAAATTTTGATCAAATTTATTTTCACCTTGAATTCTTCGGTTGGCAAATCGTATATGAAATCTTTGTTATGGTACAAGGAGGCACCTGTGTCCAAGGATTTTGAGTAAATGTAATCTCTCATTATTTCAGAACCAATGGCTCCGAAGAGAAGCAAAATTCGACGCTGAAAATGTTCTAAAGTAATGTCGTCGTCTATGATGGTAATGTATTTAACACTTTTTCGCTGAGATTTGATAAGATCCAGGGAAATTTCTATGTTACTTTCGGTGCTGTGTAGATATAGTTCTATATGGGGTAGAATTTTTCGAAAGAGTTCATTTAGAGACTGATTTTGGGGATTTTCTATCCAACGTTCTAAAGTTAAGAGAGCTTTGAAAGCGATATCTAAATCTCCTGTTCCTGTAGTAAAAGCTAACTGAAAAACTGGAATGGTACGGTTTACGAATTTTGGAATGTTTTCGAGAAGTTTTTTAGTGAATGGTGTGTTGAGAATCATAATCAGGCAAGAATTTTGGGGCTCTTTCAGTAATTTGCATACAATGTCCAGAACGTAAGATATGTACTGAGAAACTAAATCCAGAACCTTTTCATTTCCTTTTTCTTTTGCAGATTCCCAGTAAGTATAATCAATTTTTTCGAAAACTGTATTAATTACTTTGTAGTAGGCTGAAATTGTGGGACTTGCGTAAGAATTTTTGATAGTTTCGGATAATACTTCGTATACCCAATCTTCTAGTAGAGTTTCGTTGCAGTTTTGAATGATTTCAACGTAAAAATCAGATAAGTTTATAAATATACGAAAATCGTCATCGTTTACTGGAACTTGTGACAAAGGGTCATCATCTAATTCAATTTCCTTTATACCAACATCTAATTTGTTTAAGAATATTTTGTAATTCAACATTAGTTCTGTTATCACTTTTTTGTATAATCTGTTTACGCCGAATTCTTCAACATTCTTTTGATTTTCAGTGGAAATTAATTTTTTCCACAGTCCCATGTAGCTTTTGTATGTTATGATAAGCTGATTTTTATCTATGCTTTGTAAAAAATTTTCGTCAATTTGCAAAGTGTGAGAGCATGCCCACTTTATACCTTCATAAACTGAAAAAATTGGGTTTTATTATAAAATTGTATTCCTTTTTGTATTCAATAATTATATAATAATACTTACTTATTGCATTTAAGTATTTTTCACAAAGATTAGGATTTAGCTGATAGATGTAAGTAATTGTTTGTTTCATTGAATTAACTGTTTTCTCTTTCATTTGGTAATCAAATTCCGGAAAATGTTTGATCAAAATTTGACTCAATTTAATTAGAGTACTGTGATGAATAATTGAAGGATTTGAAATAAATCTGAGCATATCCGAGAGTATTTGCTGGAAATCTGGAATAAATTTGAAATTCGCTTCGCATTCACTTTCCCTGAAATAAAATTATCGTGCAAGTTAGACAATTAAAATATTTTAAATAGTTTCACAGAAACAAATTAAAATTTACCGAATGTAAAATGACATTATTCGTTGAGAAACCAAGTTAAATAAATTGTTCACATCTTCTGCTGTTTCGTATTGCTTGCATGGTTTTGCTAATTTACCGTAGCCATATATAATTAAATGCAGACCATTTCCTTCTAATTCCAGTGAATTATTGTTTAGTGATTGGAATTGCCTTTCAAAAGAAGTTTTAATAACCTGAAAAATGATAAATATATTATATTCAGTGCAATTTACAATAAAAAGTATAATTACTTAAAAAATAATAATTAATTTGTATATTTTACCATATACTGATTAAAATCATTAACTTCTACCAAATATTCTGGTATTACATCATATAAACTTTTTAAACCAGAAGCAGCAGGCTCTTTTGTTTGTGGTATACGCAATAATCGTTTAAAAGTACAAATCCAGTATGCCAAGTCTTCAATGGCTTGAACTTTATATAGCAGCATATAATGCTTCAATAAATTTATCGCTTTTATTGTTATATTATTATTCTTGGTTCTTTCTTTTTCTTTTCTTGTAACTTCACTCATTTGATATTCAATTGTAATTTTAAAATACTTGTACAGTAATTTAAAATCTTCACTTGCTAAATTAGTCAAAACTTGGATAGTTGATAAATCTTCTATAATATCCAAGTGTAAAATAATTTTCTCGGAACTTGAATTTTTATTTAAATTACTCTTCATGTTCACAAACTAAAACAGCAAAAAATACATTAAATTGCGTTTTACAAATTAACTTAAACAAATATAACTTAAGATTTATAAATAAATTTAAATAAGGTATATTTAATTTTGTATTATACCTCTTCTTTTAAGAAATTCATGATTTGTGTTCTGAACAGAACTTGATGTTTTTCTTGAGGAAATTCATGACTGTTATAAAATCTTGCTATACTCGAGAGTGCGAATAATATAATATTTCCATCTGCAATAATTATTTGTAAAATTAATTTTTATTGTATTTTTGATCATTATTACAAGAATTGTTCATACCTTGTGAATAAGCCTGTTTCAATTGACACGTATTTAGTTGTTTAATAAACAAGTTAATGTAATTATTTACTTTTAATTCATTATAATTTTGTAACAGTGCTCTGAATGTAACAGTTGCTGCAATTTTGCAAGATTTTTTCAACTTTGTCTTTCCTATAGCTTCGGTACAACATGACTGAAAACAAATTAACACCGTTAAATCTGTTTTGTGCACAAAATTAATTATTTAATTATTTATGAACAAAAAACATAATTAAAAATATAAATACAGATTCCTTTATTTAACGCGGTTTCGCTTTTACAATCTTAAAATCTTATATACTGATAATTTTGAAGTTCCAAGTTTTTTAGTTCAAACCATCATTTAAAAGTAACATTTTTTTATTTTTAAAGTGAAACATTTTTCTGGGTTTAGAAAAATCTGAAAATTAAACATAAAAGTTTTGATAAAAGAAATTTGCTTATACGTAAAAGACAATAAAAATTCTAGTTCAAAAAATAAGAATTTCAAGAAAAATCGATAAAAAAGATTACGTATGTTTTTTTATTAGATCTCTAAAAGATCTAATTTTGTTATTACAAGTAACATTCAAAAAGATTCTGTTTTAACTTTAATGTTTGTTTAACTTCGAAAAGTTTATTTTTCTCTAATTTAATATAATAATGTTGAAATTAATTTGTTTGTATACCGCAATTATAATCATAATTATAAGAATAGGTTGTATATGATAATTATAAAATTAAAAAATCTAATCATGACTATCGGGTTGAGCGAGGATACCTGTGTTAAAATGCTAAGTTACCATAATGTCAGATGTATAATTTTCGAGAGATTTCTTTAAATCTTGTTTTTCCAAAAGAAATGTTAAATTAGTAAATATATGCTGCATTATTTGATAATTTTTTTCATCATTTTCATATAATTGAACTTTCAAAGTATTGGTTAACCCATTTGAGTCTAAAATTGTTTCAAGAGCAGCACCTGAAAAATATTTATTTAGATTATTGATAAAAAGTAAAAAGAAACACTTTTATTTGTAATGAAAAATTGATAAGAATAATTACCTATATTACTTTTCGCTAAATAATCTAGGTTTTTGGCAAAATTATCTGGATGAAGATGCTTTGACAAATTTTCGATACTCTTTGAGTACTTATGGAAGTTTTCCATATAAATTTTAATCGAGTCCATAGCTTTGTCTGAAAATGTCAAATTTCAATATTAAACAATACTCTGAATAAAATGATTTCATATTATAACTAAACAATATATTACGGGTACAAAAACTTATTAAAAATTTTAATTATCAACAATAAATATAATTTGACAAGTGTTTTAAAAAGATTTAATTAATAATTTGACGTTGCAGCTAAATATTTAGATTTTTTAGAAATATATACATTAATTTAAAATATTTCCAGAACTGCAGCTTAACCTTAAAAAATATTTTCAATTATAATTACATGTTTGTTTTTCAAGTTTTAAAGTATAATTCCTCAATATATTGTCAAATATATTTTAAAATTATGAATAACATATACTACTTAAAACTTGAAATATTTAATATTAAATAAATTGAAATGAACATAAATTGTATATGTTCACATAATTTAGTTTTTCTAACTTTAAAGCTAAATATCTCGGCTTCTAAATGGTCTATTAAATTCAAATTTTGCCACATAATATAAAACCATTTTTTGAATTTATGGAATTTTAGCGAACTGATATTTTCAAGTTGACTAAGAACTTTGAAAAAATCTTGTTATTTTTTAAGATCAAATACATCTTGTTTATTAATTATAAAATAAAAATATTTACCTACTTTGGTGACTAATAGAAGTAAAACAGGACTCTTTGCACTTTTAATAAAACTTGTAATTATTACTACTTTACATTGCATGTTAAATAATAATTATTTTGTAATCAAAAAGATATTCTCGACTTCATGTTTGTATTTTTAATATTCATTCAATTTTGTCAAACATTGCCGATTATAGCTACACTGAGAGAAATAAACTGCTTTTTTAGCGGTTTTACAGTATGCTTAAATGACTTACTTGAAATCCTACCAATTTAGCCGGACGAGTAGGCCGTTTTGGCCTACGCAAAATTTACTATATCGACTGTATAACGAGTAAGCAATAACTGCCGGACTTGGCACGCCATTCGTTCGCATGTGCGTTTTATTTGCGAGCCGGTGACAGGCCAATTTGAAACGTATTATTAAATTTGTTAACTTTTAATGTTAATCAAAGTTGTCAGTAACGTGAAACAGTACGAAAAGAATGGAAGATTTCATATCTAAACAGCTGACAGCGTGGGGCTTAGAAAGCTTTATCCAAAAGTTCAAAAGTAAGTATATTTTGATTATAACCTCAATTTAAAATTTTATTTCACAAAAAACTTTTTAGTCAAGTATTTTTATTTCTACTCATGAGATTAAGTTTTTAAAAATTGTATAATATTAATAAATTAATTTTCATTTTACTTAAAATAAAACATTTATCTCAATTTTATATATTTATTTTGGAAAAAGTTTTCTCTTGAACAATCAAAAACAATTATTTTATTGATTAATTTTTTTTTTACTTAAAAACTAAAATGTATTGTAACAAAAAAGTGTTTAATGTATTTTTTGTAATTAAACAATAAAATGTATTTAAAAAATGTTATAAAAAAATTTTTATTCGGAAATATTTTTAATGTTATGAATTAATTTAATCTGTAGAATCGGGAGTCGACGAAGACATTTTTTTCAGCATCGATGATCGCATGCTAGATAAACTTTTTAACAATGAAGAGTGTGGGTTTAGAAAAAAGTTCGAAATAAAGATGGCTTTATGGGCTAAAAACAATGCAAATAGTCCCAACAACTCCATCCAATCAACCACAACTCTTAGCGAACCCGTCATCCTTCCGAATCTTTCCAGCTCAAGTAATAGCGAATCTGTCATTGATTCTAATAGTTCCAGCCAAACTCATACACAATCCGTCATCGTTTCTGACCTTCCACAAATTCAAGAAATCAATCAAAACCTAAACATTGTTAGAATTGAACGTATGGAATTTAATTATTTAATTTTTTATGAGTATTTATTGTAAATGTATAACTTTTATTTTCACTTTTTATTTTTCCATAAATTGTATTTTATATGAACAGAAGTTATAAAAAAAACCGTTATGGATCTTCTTGAAAGTACTACGAGGGGTAAAATTGTGCACCAATTATTTAAGTTGGAAAAGAAGGTTGATACGCAAAATTTAAGTAGTCTTGTCATCGAAAACGAATTCGATTTTACAAACTGTCATAGGTACTTCTGTATGATTTTTATGATATTCATTATTTTAATATATCGTTTAAATATAAATTTATGATCAACAAATTCGATATTAATTGTAATTAAAATTATTTTTAAGTATTTTTAATTTTGATCTTTTTTTTCTGCAGCATAAGTGGTTCGAGATTTGTTGAGCTGGCTGCGGAACTGGCCCAGATTTTCCAATCACCAAATCAATCGCTTGACGATACTGCTTATATTTTTTATCACGCATCTGCCAAATCCAAACATTTATCCGTACAATCAAATTCAGGCGGAGTATTATACGACAAGTATCTCAAACTGCGTAAAAAACTTATCAAAGTTGGGCTCATCAGCAAGAACGAACTTATACCAAATGGTAAAATTGTTATAAATCTTTGAAAAATGTATATATTTGTAATATAAAAATCTTATTATTTCTGTTCATATAGACAAAATTTACAAAAAAAATTTTTTTGATTACATTGATAAAATTATTAATTTAATTTTTTTTTAGATATAGTCGAGTCAGAATGTGAGGAAATTGTACTCTGGCTGAAAGAAAATGACAGTCCTCAAGATATAATTATACAAAAATGGACCGATAGTTTTCCTTTAAGAGACAAATGCACGAATGTTAATAATTACTTTGCCCTTTACAAGTGTTTACGTTCAACTTTTGGGCATATTCTGGTATTATTACTATTATCTAGATGGTTTTTATTTTCTTTTTGAATTTTGGAATAATTCAAACTTGATTATTACAGCTGTCTATTGACTATGAGATTTGTCATTCTAATAGCGATTCCAATTCAAACGAATCTAATGGAAATAAAAATGGTTTCGCCACTGCTTGGAAAAATTTAGCTCCAAAAATAATCGTAAAAGCAAAAGCAAAGAAAAAGCCTGTTGACGAAGACTTAATTAGATCAGGTAAACTCAATAATCATGAAGATTGTAAAATAATAATATAAGTATTAGTGCTTCAATTACTTTTTCTGCATTTTCAATATCACAAATATCTTTTTATTTTTTTTTAAGGACAAGAAGATCTTGCAGCTTTGCTTTGTCTGCCATCAATATTTGGAATTTTAATTAAAAAAAGAAAATCTTCTGCTAGTCACACTTTTGGTACAACATTAGAAGACACTCGGAATTCATTTATTTTATTGGCTAAGGTAATAAAAGTTAACCGAAGTCGGTAATTTGTTTTTTCTCAAAAATAAATAAATAAAAATATCTTTTAGTAGAGCATAACTGAAATAGCATCTTTTATTTCCAGAATGATCAAGAACTCACTGATTTCAAACAATATCGTTCTAATTTGAGTAACGACATTGCTCCTTACATTGCAGTAGTGGGAAAATTTAACAAGGATTCGGAAGGGACAGAAACCAATGAAATTCAATTTTTTATTGTTATCAACGAGTTTAATTTTAAAATCCTGAGCGGCAATGTTATCGATGCAGTTGATTACTGCTATAAGGCTTTCTTCGCATTGAACATCGGTTTCCCTAGCGAATGCCAGCATGTATGGTGCTTTTTGCAAGAATCTTGCTACCACCGCAAAGGAAAAAATTATACAAGCGTCTTAAAATTTTTGCACGAGTTGGGCAGTCTTTCGTGAGCTTCCGTTAACTTGTAAATTAAAATTAGTATAGAGAAAAATTTATTGTTTTGCAAAAATGTTTTCGACGGAAAGTATTGAAAAAGAAATGATTTTATTATCTTTGCGATTGTACAACAATTCATTCATTCCTCGAAACATCGTTCAACTGTTTATCACTATTTTAATAAATTTCACAATAAGTATTATATTGCCTTTTTTCGAAAACTATTTTAAAATTGTATTTAATGAGCACCAAGAAATTGTGAGTAAAGCTATCCGTGATTTAAAATCTTTATTACAATTAGAATTCCAAAAATTTGATACAGAGCATAAACGAATTTCTTTATACGCGGAGAAGGGTCTTTTTACGTATCCACAAAAATTTATTATCGGAACACGGTTTACAGAATATTTTAATTCTGATGGAACAAAAAAAACTGTAATGAAAGATGCTCGTGCTATTTATATTCCATTGAAGAACTCATTCAAATTACTGTTAGAAATACCTGGTACATTTAAATTGCTTACAGATTATATAGAAAAATTAAAACTAGAAAAAGAATTTATATGTAACTTTATTCAAGGTGAACTGTGGCAAAAAAAATATGAAAGTAACGATGGTAAATTGTTGATTCCACTACTAGTTTTTGACGACGAATTTGAAGCCGGAAATGCTTTAGGAGCTCATGCAGGAGCAAATAAAATTGGAGCTATTTATTCATCGATTCCTTGTCTTCCTCCTTACATAACTTGTCGATTAAATAATATATTATTAACTGGTTTATATTATAGTAAAGATAAAAACAATTGTAAAAACGAAAATATTTACAAAAAATTGATTGATGAATTAAATGATTTAAAAGCAAATGGGTTAATCATTAATGTAGATGGTCAACAAAAAACAATCTATTTTCAGTTAGCTTTAGTTTTAGGCGACAATTTAGGCTTAAATGAAATGTTGGGTTTCACGGAGTCATTTGTTCATGGAAAGCCATGTAGAATTTGTGATGTATCTATCGATGAAGCTAAATATTTAGCTCATGAACAAACTGATAAGTTGAGAACAGTTACAAGTTATGACGAAAATTGTAAAGTCCTGAAGCCCGAGGAGACTGGAATCAAAGAAAAGTGCGTTTTTAATTCTGTGAAAGGATACCATGTTGCCGAAAATATACATTTAGATATAATGCACGATATTTTTGAGGGGACTGCGGGGTACACTATGATTTGTATACTCACCGACTTAATTTATAAATTTAGTTTTTTTAAATTAGAGTTTTTAAATGGCAGAATTAAATCTTTGCAAGAGGATTCAGATTTTGAATCAAACAAGATTCCTTTTATCAAAAAAGAGCACATTTTAAATAAGAAAAAACTCAAAATGTCTGCTGCAGAAATGATTCTTTTTTGGCGATATTTAGGTGTATTAGTTGGTTCAAAAGTACCAGAAGACAATGAAAGTTGGAAATTATATCTATTGTTAAGAAAAATAATTGATATAGTATTATCTCCAAGAATTGTGGCAGGACATGTAGTTCAATTAGACCAATTAATTCCACAGTTTCTTGTACGATATTTTAAGTTGTATGGTTATTTAAAATACAAATTCCATAACATGATACACCTCGTGCGCGTACTAAAAAACAATGGACCACTAATTTTTAGTTGGTCTATGAGATATGAATCCTATCATCGCTTATTGAAATTGTTTGCACTAGTCTCATGTAATAGGATATTTATTTTAAAAACTTTAGGTATAAGAAATCAGCTGCGCCTTGCATTTTTAAAAGTGCAAAACAGTATCTATTGTGATGAAATAATTTGCGATTCATCGACTGTGATTGATATTCGGGATAAGATGAAATATTTTCCAAACAGTTCCACAAATGAAAAAATTATTATGACAGATTATGTAGAAGTTGAAAGCATTCCATATAAAATATACTCAGTTTTTTTATTAGAAATTAATGGTGATTTAATATTATTTGGCAAAATTGTAAACATTTTTGTTAAAGAAAAAGATGTTTATTTTCTGTTCAAGCCATTAGTTAATATTTACTTTGATGAACATTTATCTGCGTTTAAAGTTGAAATGTATGGCAAATACATCTTGAAAAACATCAAGGATTTGCCTTCTATTCAAGAATGTAATTTTATCGAAAAGGAATCTCTCGTTATCCCGAAATATATTTTGTAAAATTGAAAATCGGATATAAATATAAATTTTGTAAAAATATCTCAATAGTTTTTTAATCTTCCTTTTATTTTCGAAAAAATTAAAAAATCAAAATAAAATAATTTTCTCATTTTGTAAATATGTTTAAAAAATATTAAATTTTCCTAAATAGTACAATAAACATTTTCTTCATAATATTATAATTATTATTCTGCATCTAGATAAAAAAAAGTAATTGATAAATATTAAATATTTAAATTCTTGCGATTCGTTCTTACAAAAATATTTAAAGAGATACTATAAATGTGTGATGAGAATAAAAATTCTAAATTATTTATTTATTTCCTATGGTTGAAAAATTAATAAAACAAAAAATTCATAAAACAAAAAATAATTACTCTTTCATTTTTTTAAACAAAATTTTCAATAAGACTAAGATTTGTAATGAGGTTATATTTATGACCTTTTTTTATCAATAACCTCAAATTAATACGAATCTATTCATGTTTTGAAAAAATTGTGCTTGATGAGACGACTACAATGGCTTGCTGGAAAAGAAATACATTTTACTTTCTTCGGTAGGCCAAAATAGTCGACTTAAAGGCTACTATTATGGCAATATTCAGACTGTAGACCAAAGTAAGCTGAAACGGCCTACTGAGTCAACCAAAAGCGTAGACTATTTCTCTCAGTGTATGTACGATATAAGATGTTATTCTGTTGATAAAACTGAAAAACAAAATTCGATAAGAACAAAATTAAATTAATCATAATATAACTATCTGCAGTCGGTAAAGTAATATTTGAATGTTTGCTCAGAAATCTGGAAAGGTAAACAGTTTTTTCTGCAGTTGGTATTGAAAGTTTAAATGTTTTCATTCTTGTTTGAAAGTTATAAGAAACGTTCGTACCTAATCTGCAGCCCAAACTTTTTTTATTTTCTGTTTACTCACCTAAACGATGTGGCAAAATTAAATAAAATATTTACATTAATGTATACATGATTTATAATTTGTGGCCTAGTCTGTAACAATCAAATACGATAAAAACAAATAACAAAAACGTAAATATAATTATGATGCAATAACTGTTTTATAAAGATGTTTAAATTGTACTGTGTAAACGTTATTTCTTTTTACAGTGTTAAAGCAGAAGTTAAAGCCAACAAATAAGAGAGAACAAAGAGTTTTCCAAAACGTGCTCAAGAATAATGAAAGGTACGACTTCAAACATAATGTCACAAGTAGCCTGATAACAAAGTTACAAGATTTTCATGCAATCATTATATTTGTTGACATTTTTAATTTAATGTTTATAAAAATTATAAGAAATTGTAAAAATATTTATAATGTTCACTTTTAATAGTTTTATTATTATTTTATCTAATTTTATTATTTTTCATTTAATTATGTCATACCTTAACTAATTTTCTTATAATATAAAATAAATTTAAATCAATAAACTTATTTAAAATTAAATTTTTAAACTTGTAAATTTTGTTAAAATACAATTTTTACTAATAATATTTACATTTTTCAGCAATTCTTTTGGAAATATTAGCATGAAACTTTTTAATTTTCTGGGAGTCAACATAAGAATCTGGAACTCACTTGATTATAAAGACGACCTTCATCATCATTGAAGCCATAAATTTAATCGAGGTATAGGCAACTGATTGTTTGAAGAAGTTGTTGCTGTTTCTTTTATACATATCTATATTTATGTTCAGAAATTTACGATGGAACAATCACAGGGCATGTAAAATCCACAATCTAATAAACTCGATTTTAGTCATTTTATTCCGACAAAGTATAATCTTGAAAGTTTATCAGAAGATCTCAAATCTATTCAATTAACTACACTAATTCTCCAGTCAAAAGGAATAACAGATGACATACACCTTAAATTACAAAGCATCCACGTTACTAATAATAAGATCATTTTTTGTAATACACAATACTTCATTCATTTTTAGGTCAAAGACCCTAAAATTAATAAACTAAGTCTTAAAGGTAACAGGATAGGAGATGAAGGTGCAAAATATCTAAGTGAAGCACTAAAAGTTACTCATATTACTGAGCTTGAACTTGGATTTAATATAATAGGGTGTAAGGGTTTAAAACATTCAGCTGAAAGTGTTGAAGACACTAAAATTACAGTAATTAATCTTTTAATCTTAAAGAATGACTATATATAAGCAATTCTACAGATATTTTCCTTTTAACGGTTTTTTCATTTATTTAATTAGCAATTTTAAAGGTGTCATTAATGTAATGTCGTTATTTAATTAGACTTATGCTTTGACTTAACTTTGCCGCTTTTTGTAATGTACTTTCTTATTGTATCATAATTTTGGATCTGTATATTCATGTTAAAATGTTTATTCAAATCTTATTTGATAACAAAAGTGAGCACTCAATTTTTGTCATTTTTGTGACTTAAACAAATTGTTTTAACATAATGAGATAATAAGTGATGTATCAATCCAATAATTGGAAAAAACTGATCAAATTTACAAATGACTAAAAGAAAAATAACACTCTTAAATAGTTATCATCTATTAGTTTTGGATAAATTCTGGAAAATAGTTATTGATTTTTCAATAAATTTTTATCTTTGTATACAATCTTTAAATACTACTATTAAAGATGAGAACTTATATTATTATTTACATTATATTAATAAAAGTAAAGCTCTATTATAATGTACTATAAATTTATCATACATTTTTGTAACTTTGTTTGGAACTTTTCAAATGTGTTTTTGTTTCTTATTTCAGAAATGGAAGTCTTGACATTTTTTCAGCAAAAGACAAATACCTAGGATGATATAGATTTCCATTCACCAATACATTGTTGAAAATTATAGCAGGTCTGTTGGATCTATTTTCATTCATCTAAATCCATTGATACATCTGGAACTTCTGTCCTCTTCTTGTGATCCAAAAGTAATTTGATTAATTCAACAAGGTCATTGTCCTAGAAAAATGTCTACAGAACCTAGTTGAGAGTGCAGTAAATAATTGCATGAATTTTGTTCTTTAATATAAGCAAAAATGGATCAGTTAGAAATCAATTTAAAATCACTTTTTCAAAGTGCTGGCATAGAACAGAATTATTATTATTATAGTAATGTAATATCTAACGAACTAAAGAATCATAGTACTACACTTTTTTTCAGTCATATTAAAGTAGAAAATTGTAATGTTTTAAAGACTATACTTCAAGCTATTCAGAACACTGAAATCACTTCATTGACTCTACAACATAAGGAAATAGGAAATGAAAGTATAAACCGTTGTATCGAAGATCTTAAACTTAGTCAAATTACTCATCTTGATCTTAGTTATAATAATTTAGGATGCAATGGCATCATTTATTTAGCTCAAGTTCTTAAAGACACCCGAATTAGTACTCTCATTCTTGAAAAAAATAGGATAAAAGATAAAGGTGCGAGGTACCTTGTTGAAGTTGTAAAAAATACTCACATTACTTATCTTAACCTTAGGAAGAATAAAATTGGAAGCGACGGAGCAAATTATTTGAATGAAATGTTGAGTAATTCTAACGTGAGGTTCTTTTTAGTAGATATTTATCATGAAATGGATAACAACACATACATAATAGAAATGTCCAACGGTGAAATTAACAGTAACAAAATTTTTCTTAGTAATAATAAAATAGGTATCAAAGGTGTTGAGTACATTAAAAAAACTTTTGGAAATGAAATCACAACTCTTAAACTAGATACAGCTGATTTAGATGAAGATGATGCTGAACATTTAGCTCTCGCCTTTAAAGATACAAAGATCAAGAATCTTATTTTAGATTCAATTACCAGTCATAAACTGTGTTTCGAAATCAAAGCACCTAGTGTTCATTACTTAATTAAAGCATTTAAAGATAGTAACATTATTAAACTGAAAAGTGATAATTTTGGTGGTCTATTTGGAACAATATATTTAGCTGAGTTTTTAAAAAATATTAGAGTTTTTGATCTTGAACTTCGAGGTAATTTTTTCGGAGATGCGTGTATAAAATATTTAGCACCAGTACTCGAAAAAAGCGATGTTATGTATGTTGATCTTGCATTAAATGATATACAAGACGAAGGAGCCCGTTTTTTATTTCAAGCGTTGAGAAATTCGAAAATTCTATCAATAAATTTAACCGAAAATGAAATAAGAGATGATGGTGTTAAGTTTTTGTTAAATGAGTTGCCTTATAGTCAAGTTACCGAAATTTATTTGAAAAACAATAGGATTTTAAATCTGGAACATTTTAAAAATGTTTTTAACAAAACAACTGAATGTACAATTTTTTTACATAGTGATGGCGATGATTCTAATGAATTGGATTATAATCTTATAAATCATGATCGAGAAGAGTCAAATTTAAAGATGAAATTGCGAATTAATAGAGTAAAAAAAAGCAGCACTACATTTATTGAAAAATTAACTCGAGCATATAAAAACCTAGTATTACTAAATCCAAGCAGTAACAAAAACGAATTAAAAACTCTTGAAAAATATAAAACTTTCGATATCAAAGATTTTGTTTTCATATTAAAAACTTTTAAAGACAATGAATATGCTAAATCACATATAATCGACGTGCTGTGCAACGTAAAAAATGATTTTGATATAAATACTATGACTGAAATTAATGAAATTATTGCTGCTCTACCTAAAAACAGTAGCGAATTTGATATATTTATTCAGAATCAATTGCCAATTTTGTTTACTTCATTCAGTGTTTATAACTATGTATATCTTGCAAAAAGTTTAGACGAAAAAGGGTTGTATGATTATGTTAAAAAATTATTATTACACAGACCTCTATGTTATATAGATGAAAGTCTGGACATTTTACATCCATATATTTATATATTGTTAGCAAAACATAATATGCCATTATATAATGAACAATTCGAACCAAATAAAAAAGATAAGATTATTTCTTATTATTTAAATCACCAAGAAATAGAAGGTGCAGCTGAAGTTACAGATTTATTAAAATCTGTAAGTTTATAACTTATAATGTATTGTATTGTATTTATAAGAAGAAACTTGCTTCTTTTCCCACTGTTTACGGTGAGAAAAATGCTTGATTCCGTATATGGGAATTTCAATGCTTAACCTCAAAAGTGCACCACTGAAAAACAGCGGAAAAAGAAACCATTCCTCCAATTCTTGTTAGATAAAGCACTATACTTAACTAGTGAGAGAAATTGGTGATTTTACGCGAGTGTGGAATCCAACTCGCATGAAATCGCCAATTTCTCCCATTTGTTGAGTAATGTACTATTAAGCTACTTTTATCGAAATATATTCCATGTACATAATCATTTTAAAATTATGTTTATATTATTGCAAACAATATCGATTACTTTATGTTGTAATTCCATAATATTATGAATAAAACATATTGATTTCTGAAATGTCCCTATTGCAAAATTCCATATGGATTTTTATATAGATTCCAAGTATAAATTCATATAGATTTCATATACATTATTGAAATTGCTTAATTTCTCTAGATTTTTTTGAAATAATCAACTTTTCAGTGTTTTTCGGAATTTTTAATGTTTTTAGATTTGTTATTTTTCAAAATTGTTCAATTCTCCAGCAAAAAGTTCCAACTTTTGCTTAATTTTAGGAAAAACAAAATTAAAACGTAAACAATTTTGAGAATTTGATTTTTTGTTTAATTTTTTTTTATTACTAACTAGTGATTTTTATTTAAAAGACTTTTTTCATTTTATTTGAATGAAAAAGTAGAAATGTAAAATAAGAAAATCGAAAAATAATATGGCAGCTCTAGTATGGAGTATAAAAAATGAAAAACCTTTGACGTTTTAATTTTGAAAATTTAAATATGAAATATTTTGAGTTATAAAGTCACTGATTTTTAGGATAGAGAGTCAACATTTTAGATAGCGGATCCAAAATTCAAATAAACTATTGACTTTTATTCAAAACAATTTTTTGGGGATTTCTTTAATTGGAGAATAGACATTTTAGGTTAGGACATCAACAATTAAGATGGCGAATCCAGTTATTTTTATTCAATTATCTGTTTATTAACGAATAATAAATTTTATTAATTAATATGAACTAAATGCTTGCGATTTTTTTATGTAACAATTATTGTTAATTAATATTAAAAAAAGAATAATGTTCATTATAAAGATTAATAAATATGACAGAATAAGTCATTTTTGAAGTGTTCCAACCCCGTGGGAACACAACGTTTGGTGAACGTTTGTCTAACGTACGAATGAACGTTGCATGGAAGTTTGTGAAACGTACAATTGCCCGCTTTCTAGGAACGTAGAAAGTTTATAAAATGTTATTGAGAAGTTCATTTAATGTCTGAAAAACGTTTGAAACGTTCATAAGCAAAAATTGAGCTAAAATTGTAATTAAATGTAATTATATGTAAATAAAGTTGCCGAAATTAATTAATCACTGGGTTTGTTATGTTTATTATATGTCACTTATATAAACAAAATTTTTTTGAGGTTTAGCGTAGAACGTGTCAAAATTTGAAAATAATTAGTACAAACATATTTTTTATTTATAGTCAATTTCATACTGTACACATTCTGGACTCTGATTATTATACTCTGTTACAAATTTATAACTAAAAAATATTTCGTTTACTTCAAGAATGTTTCAAGCAATACAAACTTTAATAATAATTAACAATTTTGCTTTCTATTGAGAAAATGTTTCATTTGAAAAAATAAAATCAGCATTTTTAATCCTAGAAGCACTATCTTATTTTTTCTTATCATAAAGCACCGACTGTGTAACAAACGTACCCTAATTTTTAATATCGATCAGTTGTTTTTTGCATGGAAAAACAATTTTAATAAGTGAAATTTTTTAGTTTTTTAATGAAGAATACGATCAAAATATTTATAACAAATTCACTTTATTTTATGATATCGAAAAATTAACCTAAGTAAAATATAGCATAAAAAAGCGTAAGTTGGACTATTTTTAGAAAATATTCATAACTTTGTTAATTTACATCTCATTTTAAGTTTCTCCACGGGGTTTTGCAGATATTTAACAGGTCTTTAAGATTTGTCCACTCGTTTAAATCAATTCTCCAACAAATATATTTATTTTGATAAGTATATGAAATTGAGTAAAATGTAAAAAAATTGAAATGAAAAAAAATTACAAATAATTTAAAAACTTATTTTATACGGTAAATATGAACTTCAACATACCGTAAATTTTTTTAAAAAAAAAAAGATATTCAAAATCTGTCTTACAGATTTGTAATGTTATAAATAACGACCATTTTAAAAACAAAAAAATTAAAATTCGATGAAAATTGAGTACATATAGCACTTCGAAGTTACATTTTTTACATCATTTTGGAAATAAATAAACAATTCATAAGTTTTATCAACGATTCGACTTATATTGCTTTTTAGTTAGCTGAGTAGTGCATTTGTACAAAATTTCAAGTCATTTCATCGAAAAATAACGATTTTAGCCATTTTGGCATGGAGTCCCCTTAATATAAAATTTAAAATGAAAAGAAATACTATAAGTTTCAGTCTTGCAACATGCAATTTTCGAAGTTGCATAAATTCAAATTATTATTTTAGGTTTCATTTTTTTTATACATTCTTTATCTACATAGGTATCGAAAGAAAAAATCATTTTTATATATGTATATTACTTTTAATCAAAAAAGTAAAATTAATTTATCATGATTGAGTGAGAATTGTAAAAAACGTAGAAAATAGATTAGTTTTAAACGTACATTCCAAAAATATAACAGAAATCTGTAAAATGACGGTATAATAGTTTCCTTTACTTTTATTAGTCAATAAGATAGAAGTGAAAGTTTCGTAAAGCCGATAAATACATGACATCTAAGCACATGCTCGTTCGAAACTATAACCTATACGTAAACGGAGCACATATTTGTTTGTAAACATTACTGTTATTTCAATTTGTGTATAATTTGTTGACTGATTTTGATTATTCTCATTTATTAATTTTAGATTTGATTTAAAAAGTGAGTAATGACTTACCATAATATTTTTCATGTAATAATTATTATATTTTTTATTAAATTTAAGTGGTTTATTTAATATCTCATACTGAATTATTTCTTTCACTTCAAAAAATTGATATCTAAAAATTTGTTATACAAATAAAATAATTTTTCTTTATGAGCAAGTTTACAAATTTTATCCTAAATTGAAGTACATGTAATAGAAACGAAATTTTAAGACAATTATTTTATAAATTTTAGAAGAATATACATTTTATTTTTATTTGGATGTTTCGAAACAGAAATTAATAAAATATTTCTCTAATAGGACAAACAATTCGGAAAATAAATTATATTCTATTTCTGGACCAGCTGCCAATGATGAAGTGATATCAAGAGGTAATATTTGTATAAAAAATTTAAAATTTAAAATCATCTGATTAAATTTCATATTAATTATTAAAGAAATTTAATTTTGTCATGCACAAAATAGATAAAATAAAATGACACAACTATGTATTAATTATTTATTAACATTTATATTAATGTAATATATAAAATATATATTAATGTCGTTATTTTCAAGTCTACAAAAATATAAAATATTAGTAAAACAATAAAAAAAAACAAAAACAAAAATTGAAATAAATATTGAAAAAATATTTGTAACTTTTTACCTCCAACATCAAAATTGTTCATGTAATTAAATAAGCTTTTAATGTAAAAAAATATTTCGTCAATTTTGCATCTTCATAAGAAAGTATCAGCATAATTACTTTTCTGAAAAACTAAATCAATTTTATTTCTGCATATGTTAAAATAAATATGTTTTCAATGTCTTATTTTTGTAGACTTAAAAATGACGATATTAATTTATCGAAACATCGCCATTTTAATAAATAATTTAATCATGATTATGCGATTCTATTTAATTTATTATCTGCATGGCAAAATAAAATTTCTGTTTTAAATGAAAGGTAATGTATTTAAAATAATCTTTCAAATATAATATTGTTTACAAGTTAAATAATTATTAAAATGTTTTTAAATATTTCAGCACATTTTTTGGAAGTGCATATAAGTAGATGGATAGAAACTTCTTGAATTTTCTTATATCGTCCGAAAATAATATTAAAGTTGAATTGTGGTACATAGAGCTATAACGAGTGGATTCTTGGAGCAGATGCAGCTTACATTTTTTATAATATATTTTAGAATTAATAAAAAGTTATGGATTTGTTGTTACAACGGATTCAAAAGTTATCTCTAACAGCAGACAAGGATGCACAACGTCTCACTGAGGTTTTAACAGACTCTCACATTATTAGACTTGACCTTAGCTATTGTGATGTAGCAGAAGATAGTCTTAGTTGTTTATCTGAAGTTCTTAAAAAAACTCAAGTAACTACACTTATTCTTCAGAAAAAAGGAATAACTGATGAACATTTAAATGATCTTAAATTAAAAGACACTCACGTTACTGACCTCGATCTTGACAATAATAAAATAACAATTTGTAAGACAAAATGCTTAAATGATTTGTTGAGAGATACAAAAATTACTAGACTAAGTCTTGCTAATAACTCAATAGAAGATAATGGTGTAAAATGCCTTACTGAAAATTTATTAAAAAATAGTCATATTACTCATCTTTTTCTTACTAGTAATAAAATTGAATGTAATGGTTTGAAGTATTTAGCTGAAAGACTTAAATATACTAAAATTACTTCACTTTGTCTTGTAAACAACGAAATAAAAGACGAAGGTGTAAAATATTTTATGGAAACACTCAACGATAATTATATTGAACATGTTGATCTTAGACAGAATATAATTGGTATCGACACTGCACGATATCTGACTAAAATGATTAGTAACACTAAAGTACGCTCTTTTCTTTTCGATATCTTTTACAAAACTGATGGTGAACATGTTGAAAGAAGGTATATAAGCCAGATTTCTTGTCGCGATATTAAAGACACCAGTATTTTACTTCACGAAAATAAATTAGGTAAAGAAGGTTTTCAGTATATTAATTCAACTTTTAAATTCACCGGAATCGCTTCTGTTACACTCAAAAGAGAATATTTAAATGAAGAAAATGCTTGGCATTTAGTTCAAGCTTTTAAAAATATCAAAATTAATCATTTTATTATGCTTTATGATCACATCATGAAAGCTGGTAGTTATAAATACATAGTTGAAGCTTTTAAATATAGTAAAATTGTTAAATTATCTATGCCGTCTGAAAAAATAAAACCCAAAGATGCACCTGAAATAGCTCAAATTTTAAAACAATTAAAAGTCTTAGATCTCGATTTACGTGCGTCTACTATAACAGATGAATGTTTGAAGATTTTAGCACCAGCCCTTAAAAATAGTGATATTATGTATATTAATTTGGGGGAGAATGAAATAAAAGAAATAGGAGCGCGTTATTTATCTGAAGTTGTGAGAAATTCGAAAATTATTTCCATAAGTTTAAGTAACAATTTTATTGGAGATGATGGTGCCAAATATTTAGCTGATATGCTGCCATACAGTCAAGTCGATGAAATTTATCTATATGACAACGGAATTAGAAAAATAGAATATTTTAATAATATTTGTAACAATACAACTAAAGACCAGATTATTGTTGATTTTAGTAATAAAAAATGGATGAAGAGGAATGGGGTGATTAAAAAAGCAGAATTAAGAGAAGAACTAAGGATTAATAGAATATCAAGAGGCACTAATACTTTTGCTTATAAATTAACAGATGCATTCAAAAAGTTAACATCTCTGAATCCAACGAGTGAGGAATTTGAATTTAAAATTCTTGAAAAATATACTTATTCTGATATCGATCGATATGTATATTTGTTAAAAACTTTAAAAGATAAGCCAATATCTAAAGTACATATTATCGATATGATTTGTAATAAAGAAAATGATTTTGATATAAACACTATGGATAAAATTAACAAATTCATAAGAACAATTCCAAATAGTGTTCAATTCAATACTTTTATTGAGAATAATTTACCACATTTATATGAGTCATTTGATGTTGATAAATATGTTTATTTTATCAAAAAGTTTGATGAAATGGAATTAAATGATTATGTTGAAGTATTGTTATTACACAGATTATTGTGTTATATTGATGAAAGTCAGGGCATTTTACACCCATATATTTATAAGTTGTTAGTCAAATATAATATGCCTTTATATAATCAACAACTTGAACCAAATAAAAAAGAAGAAATTATTTCTTATTATTTGAAACACCAAGAGATTAGATGTGCAGAGGAAGTTGTAGATCTATTGATGTCTTTAAATGTATAATTGACAGAATTGAAAACAAAAATGTTGACTAAGCGTAACATTTTAAATAAAAATCTGATATTTTTATTAATGGTTTTAAAAACTTTTGGAATTTTGAACATTTTCTGAATTATAATCAATTTTATCTATAATACATTATTAATTATGACAATTGTAAAATATTATTAATAAAATGTCAATATTTTAATAAATTGAAAGTGTATTTTTGATAAATTTTTCTTTATTTATTCCGTTCCTATAACATAACATGAGTTACTATTTTCCGATTAAAAATATTTTATGTACAATAAAATTTTATTGTATTTAAATATTTTATTAACACCAGAAATGTCAGAGATTATCATTTTGAGATTTCTTGTAACTCTGAATATTTTATGATTGCATTATTAAACATTGGAAAAATTGTGATATTTTTTTCAGGTATCATTGAAAGATATTAAATAACTTTTTTATAAAGTTTGTACATATATTTTATGCTAATACATTTAATTTATCAAAAATCACTTTTAATTTATTTAAAAAAGTTATTTAATTATTAGGATTGTTTTATATAAAACATTGAAAAAAATATCATTTTTTTCAGCTTTCACAATATAAGTTTTGAAAAATGGAGAAATATTTGATACCATGA
>JABFPM010001005.1:0-23190 GCA_022817325.1 Idris sp. 1 HC-2018 | reverse complement strand
TTTAATATAAAAATTCGGGTCAAGCCCGACAAATTCGGGCCAGGTGGCAACCCTAGTTGTTAGACATACAAGTTGACATTCACATAAAAATGAGAAGCTGTGACAAACCAAGAAAAAAAAGAACTGTAGATAAATATGACATGATTAAACGAGAATTTTTAAAATTTAAAAAAGATGCCAACTACAGGTTTACTTTGTCCAATTTAGAGGAATTTACACTATCTTTTTCCTTATAGGTCACTTTTTGGAAGAGCTTACTTATAGTAAAAATGGTTATTTTTAGATTTTCGTGGACAAATTAAATAAGTCGTTGAATTTTTTGGACGACTTTCAAGATATTTGTTTGGACCAAATGAATTATACAGAAAATTATTATGTTCTTCGAATTTGTATTGACAAAAGTTACTGTGAAAATAATTTCTGTATAAGTAAGTGTTGTGAAGTCAATCACAATTCAACTTTAAATCAATGTAAAGAGCTCCAATTTTATAATAAAAAAAATGCAATCAAATTGAATAAGCAAGGTACAAATTTAGAAAATAAAAATCAAAAAAAATTTAAACGAACTATTTAAAAACAAAAGCAATTTTTTTAGTGATATCAGATTATGGAATTTATGTTAATAATAATTGTACAATCTATAGAAGAAATTTTATAGACACGAAATGGGATGTTGAAAAAACAGGAAATCTGAAAATAAATCACAAAATTTATCGTCATTTTGAGTATTGTTTGATTGACAATCATGACGATGGAAATCAGATGCTGGTAACATGTGGCAGAGATTTTGAAGGGAAACTCAAATTGTAAGAACTTTTATAATAAATTTGAAATTGAAGTTGATAAAACAATTTTTTATAGGTTCATTATTTGTATTTTTTTACAAACAAGTACATTTCTTGTCACACCACTGGCAATCAGATACATTTGTAAATCTCAGCAAAAAACATTGTACCAAATTTATTTTATTTTCCTGACAATTTGTTATTTCGCTGCAGTAACTGGAATAACTTTTGAGAAATTTCGTTTATTCAATCACACCTATTTGTGCCATTATATCGGTTTGCATACTTTTAAATAAATTTAATAAATAAACCTAATTTTTATATGAAATAATTGTTTTAAACAATTTTCAGGATACTCTACTATATTTTTCACTTTATCTTCGTTCTATTGGTTTACAAGGATGAGTTGTTTAATTGTAAAAATGTTAAGGTATGTTATAATTTTTTCATGTTAACCGATTTTTGTATATATTATATGAAATATCACTTTATTTTGTTTTTCAGAGCAAACACGATTACTGATTTGGCAATAGTAAAAGTTTTTAGAAATCGAGCTTTTTATTTCGATATTCTGTATGGCTGGGGATTCAGTGTTTTAATTACGGGTATAATTATAATCCTGAATTCTCTGTTGGAATTTTCAAGATATGGTCCAAATATTAATTCTGAAACTTGTTGGTTTGATAAAACAATCGAATTTCCGGACCAAAAAAGTAAGTTTGAAAAACAAAGTTATCAAAATAAGAAAGTATTAATTAGATTTAAATTTTATGATTTTTTACAGGTATAACTGCATATGGAGAATTAATTTATTATAATACTCCAACGTTGGTTGTGATTATTTTTAATATACTTCTCATGATTATATCATCATTTTTATTTCACAAAATGAGAAAACAATATAAGACTGATAATGATCCAAATTACGAATTGTTCGAACCCCGGAAAATTTTGTTAGTAATTTTCTAAATGTTAAAACTGTCATTAATCTTTAATTTAAAAATTAATTTTCATTTTTAGATACTCTGTTCAGCTAATTTTAACAATTGTCATTGGAATACCGTGGATGGTCACGCTAATTTGGATATCTATAACTATATATAGTACTGATATTATTGAATAAAAAAACTCACTAATTTAATTGAACATAATTCTTGTCTAATTTTTATATAAATACACTCGAACCCCTCGTTCGTGTCTACCGCGTTTGTGTCCCCTCGCGTTTGGAGTGAGTGAAACCTCAAGTTTGGATCCGCTCAACTTCTCCTAACTTCCCCCTCTACCGATATCATTCATCGAAGACACGCGGCCCGCGCTATTTAAATTTTTTAATGTTAAAGCGTTTTTAATATTAAAAATATATTATAATTGAATATAAAGACATTTTCAATATGAAATTTCGAAATCTTTTATTTAAAATAATAAATATTTATAATGTTACATATAAATATTAATTTATTAAAATAGTTTTTGGTATACAATTTGACGTTTTTAAAGATGCAATAAACTTGATATTAAAATATTTGAATAAAATAATTTAATATATTTTTAATAAATTAAATGTAATAATAAATAATTATAAAATAGTTTGAAGAACTTTATCTACAGTAATTTTCTTCATTTTATCACACAATGCGCATTCTAGGAAAGAAAATTCTGCTTCCTGCTTAGTCCAACGAGACATTATTGCTGCAGTTTTGTACGCAGATTCGACAGTAACCTTCCTTTTTTTCGTTTTTAATCCTTCTTCTTCCATTTTTATATAAAACAATTATCTAATTAAAGTCTAATCAAAATATCAAAACGTGATTATTTTTTCTTTTGGTTATGATTAAGAAAAACGTGATTCGAAAAGTAAACAAACTTTCAAACTAATGCTGTTTCATTCGGTTTTTGGCGCGCACGCTTAGAACGACAGGCTTGATAGAGGGGAGAAATGTGGCGAAGGAGAAATGATCCGAACGAGGGGGCCAAAGGCCATGCTTCCGACGCGAACGAGGGGTTCGAGTGTAAATAATATTTAGTTAATGATAAAGTAAATTTTAAATTAATACTGTACCGTAAAGTTATCGATATCCTCAAATCGAAACTTGTAATCAGTTAAACTTTGTTGACAGAAAAACCCCTCAAATTGGACTGAAACCATCAAACCATCATTGACCCCAGCTTCAATTAGTTTTTCAATATTCAAACCATCTGTATTTTCTTCAACACATCGTTTTTCCTCGAAATTAAAATACCATCTCTCAGGACAGCACTTATTTATTTGAAAAATTTTTGTACTTTCAGCAGAATCAGTTGTGCAGTTTGACAAAAAATGTGAGTACAATTTTTTGTACATTTTTCCATCCTGATTTATCTGGCATTCTGGTATTTTTCCACAAATTGATTGTAACCAAATGACACTGATTACTAATTTAATAAGCATATTTAAAATCTGAAAAAATAACTTTTAAATTAAAATAAATTTAAAAAGTATGTTATAAATTTTTAATTTATTATTACTTATCTCATTGCCAACATAAAATTCTGTTCAGAAAACATGTTATGCTTAAATTTCAGTTTGATTATTATTACAATTATAAATACATATATATATATACTTACTTAATTATTACTTGAAAATATAAATGATCTACATTTAACGAGATGTCACGGGTCACTGATTTTATACATTCGTAAACGATTTTAAAATAGATTAAAAATAATAAACACTCACTTAGATAAGTATGTTATGACAATTTAAATGACCCAAAATTATGACTACTTTCAATTCCTGTTAGAACTTGATTTAAATGTCAAAATTTTAATTAAACACATTTTTTTTGCAAATATTGTTAATAGTTAATTACGTAAATAAAAACTGTTAGTAATTGTTATTAATTTTTTATTATAATAATTAAAAACTTTAGAGATCAAGATAAGAGGCCAAAAATAACCTGACATTTTTTATCACTGTTTTCATGGTGGAAAATAATCCAAATTTATAATTTTTATGTTGTATTTCACTATTTTATATAAATTAAAAAAAACACATACACAAATATATTTTGTCTAGAAAAAACTGAAACAATCAATAAAAAATAGATGAAAAACCGTTTTTTTCGCGCCAAATCTCTTTTCGATTTTGCAAGTGCGAACTTGTGCAAAAATGTTGCAGAAAATAAGGTAGGACATGAACAAATTCATTTATCGTTTTTTGTAACTAAAAATTTAATTCGTCAGTTAATTTTTTATTTTTAACTCATTTGTTTATTTTTTAAGAATTTTCTAAGTTTTTAAATTAAAATAAGAATTTTTTTGGCGGGGAAATTCAAATTTATCTGTTAGGTCTGAAGCCTAACTTCAGGTCGCGGGACTTGAGACAAATATCACGTTGTTTATGTTGTCAGCATGGCACAATCGTAGAAACAAAAATAAACAAAAGTTACGTGTTATTTAAACAAACATGGAAAAAAACTGGTTGTCATTAATTAAAAAGGCTCGAAAAACTGCAATTGTTGAAAATGGTAAATTTTATTTAATCATTTTACTTTGAACTTTAAAATATATCTATAATTGTTGTCAAGAAAAGTTTTTGTTTGATCGATATTTTTTCAAAAGAAAAAATAGTTTTTAGTTTTATGAATTAATATAAAAAAGAATGTTAAACAAATGTATGTTTGAATATTGTAAAATAAATTTTGAGGTTAGTTTTGATAAATATTATTTTGTAAAGAAAATAAATTTATTTTGTAAACTGAAAATTATTTATTTGTCAGGGACAAAAAAGGTACACTTTTTGTTTGAAGATGGCAAAGAAATGGTCGAAGAATATAATTTAAGTACAAATATTCTTGTGCGAAGAGCATTTAGGGATAAAGGTAAATTGGGCCAGGACCACGGATGGGTTGTTGACGTTGGCGACCCTGACATGAAACGAGGTGAAAAACTTGATGAAAATTCAGGAATCAAAGAAAGTTCCGGCGCTGTAAGTTATTTTGTTAAACAAAGGACCCCGCAAAGAATGATAGGAAAAATACTTTCGGTCAAATTTATTGAAATTTTAAATTTGAATTATTTTATTAATTTTGAACAAAAGATGTAATGGGCACAAATCGTAAAAATGAATATTTTTTTTTTATTTATGAGCAAATGTAACATGTAATACAATTTCTCTGAACCATACTTTTAATCTGCAGAGTCTAAAACCAATGACCAGAATTTCGTAAAAGTAGTTACAATGCCGAAATAATAATTATTTTAAATAATTGTTACAGATTAAAATAATATTTACTTTTTCTTACACACATTTAAAAAAATGAAAACTAATGAAAGAGTAACAGGTAAAAAAACACTAATGATCGTTTCTTTATACTTGAAATTTAAGGTGATATATTACTCGGATTGTCTGTCTTTCTCAAAAAAAAATAATGTTTATGTAATATTTTTGTTAATTTTAAATTTTTTTTAAAAAAAACGCACGATTGTTTATTAAAAAAACACGTTTTAAAGATTTTGCAAGAAGAAATTCTTTGTAGTTTATGAATTATTAAATTAATGTAAAATTCATAGTAAATAATACTGACAATCGAAAAAGTAATTCCATGTACTTCTATTTGTACACACAAAATAAATGGAATTGTGTTAAAATAGTACTTATTTTTATTTTTTCGATTTTAATATCTAGCAAACACAGGAAGTATGACTTGTTATCTGTTAAAGCTCTAAACTCGAAAAATATTGATTTTAACAATTTGTGATCATTACAACTTTAGTTCAGAATTAATAAAACAATTCGAATGAAAAATTTCAAGAAATTTGACCGAAAGTATTTTTCTCATTATTCTTTGCGGGGTCCTTTAAATATTGAAAAAGTAAACTGTTCTTTTATAGTTACTTTTTACATAAAACAAAAATGTCCAATTTCATTAAATTATTTTTTACAGCCATTTGTAACAAGGAGAATAACAAAAACATCTTTAGAATGGCGAATCAGAAACTTACCTTATCCAAAAAGTGTTTACTCTGTGACTGCAACCGACGATGAAAAAATTACAGTCAGCACAAGTAACAAAAAGTATTACAAAAAAATCCCTGTTCCAGAACTACAAAAAGTTGGCCTGCTCCCCCAGCAGGAAAATATTTCCTTCGATCATCAGTACAATACTTTAATTATTACGGTAAAATCAAATTTCATGTACAATTTGTATTTTAAATTTAAAACCTGACAAATTAATTAACAAAATAACTTTTTCACAGTACAAAAAGCCAGCTCAAGTTTTAGATTTAGAGAAAAAGGTTCTGCAAGAATTGTCGCAGGTAAAATGCATGAAAGAAGGCGATGTGCCATGTCCGACGAGTTAAGGAAAAAAAATTCTAAAATCAAACAAACTTAGTTTTTTATTGACAGAAAAAATTACATTTTTTATGTACCTGTTAAGTTAAATGACGATTTTATACATCAATAAAAATTATGTCTTCGGCGTTTTCGTCCAATTAAATCTCTCATTCTCTGTCTCTTGTGTTTTCGTCGGCTTCTCTTTTCTCTTATCAGTTGTTTCGTCTGCAGATACTTTTGGAGTTTCTTGGGATGATGGTTCATGTACAAAACTGGCATCCAAAAGTCGCCATCGGATCCGCGAATCAGCTTATCCACACGAACTTTTTCCCAAGGGTTCATCCGACCGTATCTGTCCTGCAGGATGATTTCCTTGTTCTTTCTCACACCGGCTATTCTTAGATCGTCTTTGTTATCTGAATTTTCATATCTGTTTTGTGGCACTGGAACTGGAGTTATTGGATCCTGAATTATTTCAGCTGGAATTAAAGATTGTGCAGGAATTTTAGCGGATTCCTGTGATTTTACTTGTTCAGCTGGAGTTAAAGGTTCGGAATCTTCTTCGCATGATTCACTACTTAAATCTGTTTCGACAGATTTCTAAAAAAAAGAAACATTTTAAATTTAATTAAAAAAATCAAAGAATCAAGTTTTATTAAAAGAAGTTTGAGTTTTATTAAAAAACTTAATTTTCATTGAAAAATTAAAATTTTCTTACGTGAATCAAAAGTATTAATAAACTTAATGTGATTAGGTGCCTCTTCATATTTGAAGTCTGAAAAAGAAACTAAATTTAATTAATCAAATGATAAATAAATTTGTGAATTGATGAAACAACTTTAGTACCTACTTAATTTTTTTTTACAATGTTATTATTCACTTTCTGTTATTCACACAAAACTGACATAGTAGCTTATTATTTTTCTTTTATCAAGCCCTCTTTTATCAAGTTTTAAATATTATTTATCAAGCAATAAATTCTTTTCTGGTACATATTTGTACATAGATTTAAATTTTTCGTTAGTCATGCTTCAGTTTATAATTTCTACTTTATATAATAATTAAACATAAATGCAATAAGTTTCAGTTTGAGTTTTCGTTAGTCATATTTTATTTTTTATATTTTTTAAGATATTCTATCCTGTTGAGTTTTTAAAATACTTAGTTATTTATTTTTTTGGTTGATAGTGATTTTAAAATTTTAAATAACTCAACCCATTCATAGTAAAAATATATTTTCACAAACCCCTAATGTTGATTTGGATAAATTTTTAATATAAGATTTTCGATATGATCTGCAGGTCCAGGATACTTGACTGGTTATTTATATTATACCAATAAATATTCCACCCAAAGTGAAAGCGAAGTTTTTTCTTTCAAATCAATAAATTTATGTTCTAATTGAAAAAGGATTTTATAGAAATCAAAAATTAAAACATTTATTAATAATCCTTATTTATTGCTCGATTACAAAAGTTTCATTACACCTAAAACCTTCACTCTGCTTCTTCCTCTTTGCTTTCCCTTCGACTTTTTTTCGACTTGTATTCTTCCCACTTCCTGTGATTCAGGGTCTGGAAGTCGTCAACCTTGGCGATGAGCTCAAGATACTTGGCAAGCTTCAAAAGTTCCCTGTCCTTCGTTCGGTTCAAGTGGGCTTGTCTAAACGGCCTAATTCTCAGGCCCGACTGGGGATTCATGATAAAGTTTCGTCTAATATCGTCAAACATGATGGTATTTTTTGCTGAAAATTGCTTGTACTTTCCCCAGATCACTCCCAACGGTTTCACATCAACAACTCCGTACTTCGCTGTGTGAACAGAAATCATCGCCAGGGAGTCCAGGTGGAAAGCGATTTTGTAGCTGGGATTGCTGGACACCCCGAGAAGCTTCATCTTTTCGTTGATCCACTTCATATTAGTCGCCGACCAGATTACTATGTCGTAGTATTTGTAAGCTCGAGTCAGAAATTCGTGCAAAAATGGACGCATCAGTTCTACACCTGTTTCTGCGACTGATCTAAAATTCATTTAAATTTTATTGCGTAACAAACTAAAATATACAATTTATTCTACAATAAATAAAGTTATAAATTGTTTTTATAGACGATAGTTAGTCAAAATGCCAACTGAAAACATAATTTATTTTAGAATAAAAATTGAATATTCTAAGTTTTTGAAATTGAAAGCACAATTTTTTTAATGCATTAATGAAATTTAAAGTTTTTGTTTTTTAATATACATTAGAGCAGTTTTTTATGTTTCTGATCATTTTCTTTGCTAAATATATTGTGAAAGTTAACTGATTTCCTGTACAAAGCCTCGAATCGTCTGTGCGTGAGGTGACCACCAATCAGAACGCGTAATGTCAATGTATTGTGAAAAATTTGAGTGTACGAGTGAACACGTGACCGAAGCGCAGGTATGTATCATTCTTGATTTACGTTGGCGCTTTGCAGAACGAAAGAAGAGAAGTTATGTGCAGTTATATTCATTGATACGGCCTTGAAAATGTATAACGCTTGTTCACTTTTACCGCGTGCACTCTCTTTTTAGCCGACTCCGTCATTGTGGAGGGGACCCGGCGTACAAGGAATGAGTTAAGATTCATTAAATTCTCTATAAAATTTGATGTTATATATTCATACATTTTCAAATCTACATAACTAGCTTAAATGATCGTTGATCTATATAAAAAAATATAAATTAAGGGAAAAATTTGAGGATTAAAAAAGTCTGAATAAATGTGGTCTATCGAATAAAGCTTACGACTGTACGACTACTTTAGAAGTAAATTTAAACTCCTTTTACCTGTGATCGAACAGAGTATAATCTATATCTAGTACGAGAAGCTTTTTTCCTTCCCTCAATGGATTCAGTTCAACGATATCGTAATTTTGAATGCGTTTTTCAATTTTTGCTAAATAAACCTCGGCCTTTTCAATTTCCACCTCCTCCTCCTCAATGTCAAGGTCGTTTATCACCTCGGGCATATTTTCCGGAGCCTGACTGACTTCAGCGATATCTTCCTCTCGCGAGCCCATGAGCATTAATTTAAAACCAGGTTTTATTGACAAATCGCCAATTAAATCATCATCCTGAGCTGCTTTACCTACAATTTAAATTGAAAATATTAAGATGGAGGCAACAAGTTTGTCGCTTTTGTTTAATAATATAAATTATACTTATTTTTATTTATTAATTAAAATGTAATTATAAATAATTAAATGAAACATTACAAATGTTTTTTTAGCAATATTTTATTATTTTTATGTTATAACAACAATTTTACATTAACATGATCTGTTTTTTTGTTTTTTTTTTTTAATAACAAGCTATGTATTTATTTTTAGAACTGAAAGTATTTAATTTTTAGCTAATTATTTGATGTTATTTACAGTAACATAAATTTTTAAATTCAATTAATACATGATTGTTTAGAATTTTAATAAATAATGGTACACTCATGAAAATAAATCAGTTATACAGATCTTAAAATTTAATGTAAGAAGAAAGTCTATTTAAAGCTTTTTTCTAATCAAAAAATTAATTGAAATAACATTTTAGTATTAGTTTATCTCAATGTTTTTTTAAACGTGGAGTTATTTGGTTCGCCAACAAACTACAAAGATCCTATAAATTTTTATTGCAATTAACTGTTATTTCTGAGTAAATATTAGATAATATTATTCAAAAGATTAATAATTAACGATTTTTAAAAAGTACTAAGATGTTAGCAAATTTAATTGCATGAACCCCGAAAATTGTTATTAACAAATACAACATTTGTAGGAAAACTAAATTATAAATTACCAAATTTTCAATCTTGAAATGCCCAAATCTGTAAACCATACAAAAATATAATTTTCGTACAGTTGTTCAAAGTTCTGATTAAAAACACCACTTTTATTAAAATATAATTTTAAAAAATCGACGAATTTGTCCTTCTAATGGTAAATGAAAGAAAAAATAATTTTGTTTTTCAAAAAATTAAAATCAAAACATAACCTTTTAGCTTGAGATTCAGAAGTTTTTGACGTTCCGGCCTGACGCCTGTTTCTTTATGAATTTTTTCCTTCAACGAGATCACCTTGTCGCTTTCCAGGATGTCCTTAATCTCGTACTCTTTGCCGGCCCATTTCACTATTATTTTCACTTCGTTTTCCATTTTTCTTTTGTTTACATTAATCAAATAAGTTGAAAACGAAATTGAAAATGTCAAATACCATTGCTTGAATATCAACCGCCGTTTTGACTGAATTGAGATTTTACTTTTTAAAAGTGATCACAGATGGCGTCGTAATGGCTGTTAGACGTCGAAAAAGTAGATTTCATCATCTATAAAAAAACTTGTTAACAATTCTTGAAAACTGAAAATAAGTGTATATATATAAAATATACTCTGGTCACCAAATTATTTACAATTATTTGACGACAAAAGAGAGAATAAAAAGATTTTTCATTGAGAAGTTAGAAAAAGAGTTGAAAGTTGTTACTTTGATTGAATTGAAAGAAAATTAAAGAATATGGCTAAGAGTTACTAGAAAGTTGTTGCCAAAAAACAAACAAAAAATATATATACATAAAATCTATTTTTAATTTTCAAAATCTGCTGTATAATTATACATATTTATTTAAGCTTTAAAGGTTTAATTCTTTTGAAACTAAAACAAAACTATTGTTTGAAAAATAAAAGTGATCATCACAAAGTAAATATTTATTTTACAACAATATATGTTTCAGAGTTTAAAATGGACATTTTCAAGTACGAATTCTCAAATGGCGAAACTTTAAACTCTAAATATATAGAATATGTAAATTGAATATTGATTTGTACATGAAATAAAACAAAGATTACACAAATGTATTGCATGTAAAGTGAAAAATTGGATATTTGAAAAAATAGATAGAAAGTTTGTTTACACAAACGTCTTCAGGAATCACTTGTATATAAACACGTCTGGAATTTTCCGTTCCGAGAATTACCCACTTCTGTCTTGTTTTTTTATTTATATTTGACTTTTTAAGAAAATCAAACAAAACTTGTTAGAAGTCTCCCATGATTTGAGAAGAAAACATTTGTTATCATTTTAAGATTAGGAATTATTTTACCAACAAAATATTGTTTATGTACATATAAATAAATGTCAGTTACATTTTGTTTTAAAAAGTTTTATTTCAGGTAAAGATATGTTGTACAAAATTAATTATGATTTAGAAAGGAATTTCAAAAAAATGTTCGAGATTACGTTTGTCAAGGTAATGAAATTCTGATAATTCTAATTTGTCTTGCTTTTATTGTTTCAAGCATAATAACGTGTATGATAATTGTGTTTCGTTTCAACTTTTTTCTTTATCCGTCGAAAAATGCCTGTTAAAGTAATTGGAAATTCACCAAGGACAATACATAATTAGCATATACGTGAAATTATATTTTGTTAATTTATGCTGGTCTTGTATCTAATTAATTAGTTTATTTTGTATGCATAAACATTTTATGAAAATAATAAATTGTAAAAATAAGTTATTAATTGATTTTGTTTTTTAAGTGTTCTCGTCAAAAATTTTACGTAAGGTATGAATAATTTTCGTTATACTTTTTTATCGATTTTCTAATTATAATTCTGTTTGATTCTATTTTAAGATAGACAAATAGGGCATATATATTATAATTTTATTTATTTATAAATATATTATGTTTATAGTTGTATATAAAGTTGCATGATTAATAATTTAAAACAAGGAAATGTCAATTCTGCAATCACGTAGTTAGTGATTCTTAATATATTTGTAAATATTGAAGTTGAAGTAATAAATTGAAGTTTGATATTGATTCATGAAATTCTTTGAGTTTTAGGTAATTGTTCGAATTTATAAAATTGGAATTTGGTTGTGGATTCTTGACAAAATTAGTTAAATCGTTTTTTTTGTCACTTGAAAAATGCATTGACTAATATCAACAACAATTTACAAACAAAATATAATTTTATTAGTTCAAACAACTTTTTTAATGTGGGTAAATCAATAATAATCGCTTATTAATTATTTTATTACCGAAACGACTATTTTTTAGGTTAGGCAATTTCGAAGTTCTCAATCGAGTGAAGAATCACCTTAAAAAAGTATACTCTCAATAAATAAAATTGTAGTATATTTTGATAGAAGAAAAATTTTAATGATTAATAATGAGAATTTGTAATTGTCTAACGTTTCCGATTTTAACAATATTTCATTTTTTAGTGAAAAAATACAAATAAAATTATTACAATAAGAACTCTGCAAAAAACGATATGGAAACTGATATTAATTCCGATATCAGTTCTAACATCGTTTTCTATATGAATTACGATAATTCCGATATCAGACTAAATGTATAATTTTGTGTACATTTACTAATATATTTTCGAAATTCTAAAATTCAAAATTCTATAATTCAAATTCAAAAACAAAATTAGTATAACTTTGATTATGTTACGCTATTTAATATTCTTTTTCTTGTCTACTCCATGAATTATCATATTTTTATCTTGCTCACACAGCGTTATGTAATTAAAGTACAGTCTCTATATACAGTATCGATCAAAAGTATGAATACACCTAAGAATTTTAGAAAAAATGTCTGGATTTAATTTGAATTATTTTTACCACTTTTATTGGTAAATGCAAATGCGTTCTTTTGCTGAATAGACTGAAATTTCAGCTTCCAAATGATCTGGTCAAAAGTGAAGTTTGCATGATTCTACTAGTTATGTAATCTCACCGATTTTCGTAAAAGATGGTATTGATTATAAAAGAGAATGAAATTCATTATAACCTAATTTTTTCGAGTTTTTAAGCCATGCTTAATTAAGATTTCTTATTTAAGTATCGTAATACCTTTCAACAACTTTTACACCACGCATTACGAAAATCGGTGATTTTTTAGTGAAATATATACTATGTTTAACTGACTGTAGAATTTTTTTAGCTATAACGAAGTATTTCTCGTCAAATGATCTTAAAGCTTGTAAAATTCTGAAGATTTTCCTTTAGAAAAAAAGGTTTTTCGATTACTCTCAAGGGAGATATGATTATTTGAATTTCATACTCTAAAATACGTCGGTTTTATGTTGTGAGATTACATAACTAGTAGAATCATGCAAACTTCACTTTTGACCAGATCATTTGGAAGCTGAAATTTCAGTCTATTTAGCAAAAAAGTGCATTTGCATTTACCAGTAAAAGTGGTAAAGATAATTAAAAATAAATTCAGACATTTTTTCTAAAATTCTTAGGTGTATTCATATTTTTAAATGGTACTGTATATAAAAAATGTATACATTTATTTCGATATCGGATTTGATATCAATTCTCATATCGTTTTTATGAGATACAGGGAAGTAGGAAATGGTGTAAACAGGAAATAATGTAACATGTAATTAATGTTTCGTTTATAACTTATATGTGCAAAGAATAATAAAAAATAAAAACATGCATTAATAATAGAAAAATATACAGTTACAATATTTTATACAAATTCAAAATTTAAAATAATTTTTTATTTATTTTAAGAATTAATTATTTTTTTATAAGAACTGCTGTTGTGGATATATAATGTTATACAATAAAATTATAAGATATATAAAATAAATTTAAAAAAATTTGTCACATTAAATATTTTGTTGACGACCAATAATAAAAATTTATTTAAATCAAATTAATATTTTAGGTTACGTTTGCACATAACAGAATTGGTCCTTTTAATTTTTTATTTCCAATTTGTTGATTGACAAATTTTTACCCAACCCGATTTATTTCAATTTTTATGGATTAGCTGGGAATATAAGAATTAAGCGTTTTTTACTAAATTAAAACGTTATCTTAATAATATGTAATATAAACGCCAAGTCTGCGAAATTCTCTTACAAAAATAAATATAAGGCATTTAAATTGGGCAATTATCGGTCAATTAACCTACAAAATAATTGAGTAATAATTTGCCAATTATTGAGACGCAGCTGAGGACAAATATTGGGCAATCAGCACGATCGGGAATGGCTATTAGGGTGTATAGTGAAATTAATTTTTATAAATTGACGAACAACCTCAAGTGAATAAGGTAAGGTTTGCCTAGGGTTGCCAACTTTTAGCTTCAGTTGACCTGAAGATCATCGGATCTCTCTCTCGCACTTATACAACTGTCTATTATGAGTTTTCGATTTAATCCGGAGTCTCCGGGTCAAAATGACCAAGGTGGCAACCCTACGTTTGCCACTTTGTCAAAATATGAAGAAAAGTATCAAGAACGAGTAGATTATACGTCAAATATTTACAAATACGTTTAATTAAATATTTAATAATATTGGCTAAAAGAGCTGGGTGCTTCAGTTATTGTGAGGATTTTTTTGGGTGGCTTTAGTTTTCTAGATTTGACACTATTTCAGGGTATCTAGCGCACCGGGAAATCGGGTAAACCGGGAAAAACCGGGAATTCATAAAATCGGGAATTGATAGTAATTTTTCTTTTAAATTTCATTTTATTATTTTTAATTTTATTTTTACCAATTTTTTCATCTCAAAACAAATACACACTTTTTAATTGTCTCCAAATAAAATTTAAAAACACACAAACATTCGATTTGTCATGCAAAAAAGTTTATGTATAGCCTATATTTAAGAAAAATATTATACATTTTAACAAAAAAAAATCATACCTTTTACTTTCACAGTCCTTAAACAAGATGTTTTTGAATTTTTCGATCGGGAAAAAACCAGGAATTTTAAATATCGTTTACGCTGGACGGCCTGCTCAGTTACAGTTAATTATATATTTTAATAATATATTTAATTTAAAAAAATGTAATAAATAATCAAAATTATATTAAAAAAAGAAATTTTGTTGTATAAAAATCAGCATTAAAAATATTGAAAGTCAGCATAAAAAGTATGTCAGTGTTTTAAAAATATAGTATATTTTTAACTTGTCTATAATTATAATTGTACAAATTTCTGATTTTGATTACCTATTAAAACTATAAGTTACTTTAAATGTTTATTACATCATAAACAAATGTATTATTTGTTTAAATAACAATGAATTATATATTCACAGTAACTGAAGTTGTAATCACCCGTAGTTCGGGCTTATCGGACTAATAATTATGTTTATAACATCTAGTATTAACTTTTTAATTAAAAGCTATACAATTTTATGTACAACTATTGCTATTAATGAATAACATATTTTATTACTTGAAATAAGAGTTTCAAAATTTTGCATTTCCTGAACCAGTCTTAAAAATGGACGCTTTTCTTTTTTTGTACATATTGTTTAACAAAAAAGTATTCAACACATTTAATAAATAATAAGGACCTTTTTAATTACTAATTCTATTTATAAACAATACATAAATCTGTTTATTATAATGTATTTAATAATGGGAATAGTTAGTTAAGCAAACATTTCTTTCAAGAAAAAAGTTGCTTATGAAATGATTGAAAAGTATTTTATAATCGGTAGTTTAAAAAAGTTAATATTTTAAATGTATAAGATTTCTAAGGCGAACTTACAAAAAAGCGGAAATATTTTACAATTTCCAGCTTTTTCCCTTCCTTATTTTTCTGAGACAAAATTTAAAGTTTTTTAATTCAGTTTTCTTATTTATACATTATTCAATAGATAGTTATAACTGAAACATTTTTTGTTATTCGTTTTTATTTGCTATCTTTTAGTACATTAATAATTCACGATGTACAAAACAGTTTTCATATTTATATACATATATTAGTTTTTATTTTGAACAAAAAATTACAATGCATTTATTTTAACTAAACCCACGTTATTTACAGAGGCGAAATTGTTATTATTAAGTTATTATTTTATTACAATCAAAATCAATTATACTTAAATACGTCGCTATCTTTAATACATCTAATCATATACTAAAAAAAATCTTATAACATTTATGCAAAATAATTCTAGCATATTTTCCAAAAATATGATCAATAATAATTAGAGGTTCAAAAAAATCGCTTAAAATGTTTACAACAAATACTTTTGAGGATTATTTATTATTTTATAATCACTGCACTCTTAAAAATAGTTTACAAAATCTTGTGTTAAGTTTTTATCTTTGATTAAGTTTTTTTTATTTTAAAAATATTTAACTTAGTTATTATAAAATAAATAACAAAATAAAATTGTGAACTATTTTAAAAGTGGTTATCAATTAATAAACTAAATAGCTACTTTAATTTAAGAAAAATAGTATGGAGCAGTCCTATTCATGTAACTTATGTGACGATTAATGACATATAGTTACTTCGATGATGTTCGTTTTTGCAGTGGTCTAATAATTATGTAACTGATTCCCTGTATGTACAAAGCCTCGAATCATCTGTGCGTGAGGTGACCACCAATCAGAACGCGTAGTGTCAATGTATTGTGAAAAATTTGGTTGTACGAGTGAACACCTGACCGAGGCGCAGGTATGTATCATTCTTTATTTACGTTGGCGCTTTGTAGAATGAAAGAAGAGAGGTTATGTGCAGTTATATTAATTGATACGGCCCTGAAAATGTATAGCGCTTGTTCACTTTTACCGCGTGCTCTCTCTTTTCGCCTTTGAGTGGAGGGGACTTTGCGTACAGGAAATGAGTTAAGATAGTTTGTAGCTTCCTGTTTATATGTTTCTGTAAAGTTGTATGTTGAATAACTATAACTGATAGTTTATACTTCGGCCTTTATGGGATCATACCAGTAGAACGATATCCAGGTTTGCTTTCATAATCATAATTGGTCGACTTCAAAATTTGCTTTTATCTATATTTACGGCAGGATGTTCGTTTTCAAATGCCTCATGAGCATACCCCCTTAGGTTTATTAGTTATTTTGTCTCATAAAATGGTCATTATTCTAATTCTTGGCATCGTAATCGACATTATAAACGTGCACTGATCTTTTGTTCACTTCTGTTTCAAGTGTTATTTCAAAAAGTTTCGTTTCTTCCTGATCTTACGAGGATGTTTCATCAAAGTACATAATTTTTCGCTCAGTTTTGATAATAACTGCTGCCGAAATCAAAGTTATTTGAATTTCTTTTTAGGTGTTCTCCTTTATTGCTGGGGTAATCAAAATTAGGTAATCCAGGCTCTTTTTTGATTGTACGCAAAAGCTGGCATCCGCTCATGCTTGGTATCGGGTCACTTGAATTGTACATCGTGGCGTATTGTAAGAATTGAACTGGAATTTCAATGAAATCGAACGGAAACTTGGAAATAAAAACTTGAATGAAAAAGAACTCGTATTGATGTCCTACAGATTAGGCCATTACTTTTGCACTTAAATTTTTGACATCAAATTATTCGTAGGTGGTAAATTAGACATTTTGTTTTGAAAAGTCTGCTCTAGTTACATAATTATAAACTAATGAAAACAATTAGAACTTTTATTTATATTATATTTAATTTAATATTAAATTTTGTTATATGTTATTAATTTCAAATAATAAATGAACAAATAGCTTGTTTGTTTTATTATATGGGTTTATGTGTTTTAGCATATGGCATTATAATTTAAGTTTTTTTTACGTAGAATTTTAATTTGTTGAATAAGCTCGTTTATTTCTAGATAATAATTAAAGTTTTAAAACAATTTTTAGATAAATAAATCAAAATATCAAGATAAGAAATAAAAGAAGATTAGAAAATATATCTATATCGGTAGCATGAGTATATCGAGTAATAGTTTGGCAAGGTCATATAAACTCTTCGTTAGTAGACGAAAAGTAAAAGGTCTTTTACGAAAAAAGACATTAGAGACCGATTTTCGGTGTGAAACAAAAGATAAAAGACTATATTTGCACAAAAAGATTAAATTTAACATAATTTTCGTCTTTTGCGAGTTGGAAATTAGACATTGTGTTAATGCCAGTAAAATTTCAATAAAGTTTTTTTTATTTTATGTATATATAATGATTAATTAAAAAATGATAAGATAAATTGAATATCCAATTTCTATAAGGAAATAATTATCATTGTTTAAAGTAACTAATGAATTAATAAATCTGATATGAATTTGTGTGTATAGTAATAATCAACGAATGTAACTATTAAAGTATTACATTTTTAAGTTAACTGTGGTTAAAAATTACAATTCAGCAAAATTAATTTAAAAAATATTTTAATGAAATAATCAGGAATTCGCGTGAATAAAGAAGCGCATCCCTTTAATAATTGAAGTTTGCAAAGTAGGTGATCTATAATCCCTAAGCCTCGGGTCATGATTCGAAACAAATGACGGTCTCTAGTTGGTGCGTCTGCCACACACAAAAACGTAAATACACAAAAAAGAAACAGCAGACCTTTATGGCGCTTGCGGAAGTGAAACGTGCGCGCGGGCGCAGAGGGCACCGACGTCTTCCGCGGAATTCGCTGACAGATAGATCAGTTCGACGCTAACTCCCGCATCAGTACTCTCACCGCAGAGCATCCCCCGTTTTCCCGAAGTTCGCTGAGTGTTTTTGAAGAAAAATAAAAGCGAAAATAATTTACCCTCGAGTTCTTTCTGGTGAAAAACTTTTGGTGATTGTTCGTGCAAGTTTGTAACAAGTTTCTTTTTGTAGTGATCCATAACACAAGTGGGAAGGAAAAATCGTGACGAAGATGGCCATCAAAGTGTTTCTTCTGCTGTTGCTGACGAGTCTCGTCTTGTTTGTCGGTGAGTTGGTGTCAAAGAAGAAAATCCAAGGACCAAAAAAATTTTACATCAACAGAAGTTTTTTTTAAGCAAATTTACACAATAATCCAAATGTTCAAGTTAGGATGGATTCAGTTAAAATAATATAGCATTCACGGGTAAAGATAAACTTGAGAAGAATAACCAGGATGAGGAAGTTTAGACAATTTACAGTGTGACGTGCTCTACATATGCCAAGCAAAACGTGCTCTTAAAGTCAGAGTTAAAGAACATCGAAACATCAAATTAAGAGCTTAGAAATATCAAATTAACTGATAATTCTAAACATTCTGTAGTTTAGTTATAAATTACATAAGATTAATAATGATCATGACATGAATTGGAGAGATGTTACAATTTTAGATATGGAAAGTTGTTAGCGAAAAAGATGTATATCGGAAAGTTTTAGTCTACATACGACATTTCAAACTTGAAGACTGATATGTTTAATTCAGTATTACACTAATAGATCTTTTATATAAATAATTGGAATATGTTGGAATAATTTGTCATAAAAATAATTAAAACTACAAGGGAAGTTATTATTTTTAAAATAGTACAGCATTTTAATTTTGTTGTTAAACAAAATATTCAGCATAGTTTGAGAATAATTTTCCATAAGACTAAGCAAAACAATTAACTATATTTGGATTCTTAGGATAATTAATAGCAGATTTTGGTTAACCAACATCAAAAGTCATTTTCCAAAGCTTGAACTCGTTAATGAGTATTTCCGCTCTGGTAACAAGTCCAAAAAATTTATAAATTTGCTCGGCACATACATAGGCAAATTTGACATACATAATACCAATCGATTAATTTTATGGTTTTGGCAATGATTACTCGAAAATTCGGCGTTATCTCAACTATAAAAGACTTTTGGAATTGAGACTACAACTTTCGGTAATAGTTTGTACATTAGGGAACAAGTTAATGGTTATTTTGTTGCTGCAAATTATTTCACAGACTCAAAGTTTGAAAATAAAAATGTCATTAGTAAGATTATGTATAGATAAAAGTATAATTAAAGCTGATAAGGGAATTTTCCTATTTAGTTACAAAATGATTACACAATGTGAGCTTTTGATTTGAAAGAGTTTATTGTTTGTTAAAGTGCATTATTTTATAAGAAGAAAAAAATTGAGATCGAGATCGGTTTTATTAGGAAAAATAGGTTACTGGATAGAAAGTTGCTTTTCAATGAAAATATGCAGGCCCCTATAGATTTGAGAAAAATGTACATATTCGATACTTCTGAATGAAGAGAAAAAAATTGAAAATCAAAGTTTAATGTTGAATAGAGTTGATTTTTATATAAACATTAAACATTTTTTTTCTTTTGCTTAATTGTAGTTTTAATTAAAGAGAAATCCAAATACGTGCCTGAAACTTGAAAACAAATTGCAAATTCGTACTCTTAGTTCTCGTGTTTGTAATTGTTTTAATTTCAGTCGAAATAATAATTGGTCAAAACCAAGGGAGTAATGTGCGACAGCAATTGAATTATACTTTTTAAAAAAATGTTGAATGAAGGAAGAAGTAAAATGGTTCACCTATTTTTTTTAAATTGAAGTCTTGCTTGCTTAATGTAAAGTGAATTAAACTGGAATTTCCTCTTGGAGTGCATCTTCTCAGAAATTTCGACAAAAATTAACTTGCCGTATATTTCTTTTCAACGAGTAAAATATCTTAAAGCTTTTTTATCTGAAAATTACATTATTATTCTTCATTTTCTTTTTCTCTTAAAGTCAAGTTTTATTTCAATAAAAATTTTGAGACAAAGACTGTATTCAAATTATGTTTCAAGAAACTGCAATTCAGTTATGTATTCGTAACAAAAATAAATGGAAACTAGACTACTTAGGAAAATAATTAGATTTATTGTAGATGAAATTACGGTTCATTTGTGGAAGCTAATTTTTAGTATTATTATTTAATTGTGTCTTTTGCCGTAAAATTAATTATGATTCGAGAAAAATTAATTATTCAAGGCAAAAATTTATTATTCTGACAGAAAAAAATTAAATGAGAACCATTGTTTCACTTTGTGTATCAGAAATGAAAATTAATTAGTCCTTCAGCAGCATATACAGAATACTGTACAATTTCGTTTGCAGAAGAGATATTAACTTTTCTCCTCCACGTTGGATTATTATTTTTGGTTGTTCTCGGATTGGGTTATGAAATGTAACCTACGAGTAAGATATTGCGATTTGAGTTTCCCAAAACTTTTGTCCGTTGTAAATATAGACCGCAATTACATAATAGTGTTTGTCTGCATTGTAAATGCAATACAAGTTTTTCATAGCAAGCCGTTATAATTTTTTTCTTTTTTAATTAAAAAATGAGTTTACTTTCAATTATAGTAAATTGTGTTCAGAGTGCTATTTGTTACAAGGTACAAACTTACAATTCGCGTGACTGGTCGTAATTTCTTCGGTTCTATAAATTAATAACGACATAAACGCAGTGGTTTTCAAGGCACAAAAGTCTTTTATGAATGAAATTTACGATATTGTTTAAGCATACCGCAATCAATATGTAATTACTAGATATCATGTTGTATATCTATTTTGTATTCGCATTTTCTGTATTGACTAAATTTCAGACGTGTTTATTTAGACATTCTTTTAACTTAATCATAATATTAAATAGTTGATCAATATTTATTTAAAAAAATCAATATGTAATTAAATATATTTGATTTCTAAAATGGTGATGCTAACCGCTATAATACTGAAGAAACATTAAATTTTAATTTTTAGAAGGGGGATGCTAATTACTATACTACTGAAGAATGAATTAATAATCAAAGAACCAAATTAATTTATCATAATACAAATAGTTTTTAAACATCATTTTTAACTCATAAAAAAATTAACTTTTTTAATTTTAATGAAAAGTAAATGTGAAAAAAAGATTTTTCATTTTCAGTTTATCAGTTAATCATTTTTATTGAAATTTTGAGAGCAGTGTTTTAATAAAAAATTTCAAAAGGAAATTGACATCGACAAATAAAATAAGGCAAATATAAAATGTTTGAACTAATATTATCATGGTTTCCCTATTCGGTGTAAAGCCGCAGCTGAAAATTGTTGGTCAAACATTATAAAAATATCAACGCTCCACTTGAACCTGAATGTTACATTTGTTGTGGTGCATTTCATCAAAATATATGACGTCATATTTCTCTCTGAATATTGCAATGCAAAAATTCTTCCGAAAAATATTTAATTCACGAATTCTCGACAATTTTTGGTAAAATCTTTATAATCTCTTTATTATAAGGGTGATTCTATAAACATTTACCAAAACAGTGTTTTCAGCGTTTTACACACATTTACGTCGTAGTTTTATATTCTCATAACTACATAAATTGTTCAACATAATGAAAGCTCAAATCATATTTATGCATTATTAATGCATTATTTCATCATTATTAAATCAACCATATAAAATCTAGATATTAAAGTTACACGTATTTTTTATAATTAAATTATTGTTAATCATGTTGTTCTTTTGAGATTTATTCCTGTCTTCAACTTTTGCTTGAAAAAATGAGTAACTTTTCGCAATCAATTTATATTTAAAATATTAAAATATTCCTTAAGCATTCCATTGAAGATACCTCAAAATATCTACCTTAAAAACCTATTCAAAACCAGATTTTATTTTGAATTTTTTCATCAAAATTGGTAATATCTATATATAGACATAATAGATATTTGTAGAATCACCTATATAGTAATATAAGAAGAGACACAAAATCAAAATGGATCAAAATTTACTGCATAATATTAATTGAGCTAATAAAGCGAGTAAAATGTTGCCTAGCAACATTTTATTATGTTATTTAGTTAAATGTGAAAATATTAACTGACTTTACTTGGCTATAAAATTTAATTAAATTTTGTATTTTATTATTTTTTAGAATAAATATGATACACGTAATTTGCTGAATAAGAAAAGAAAATAAACTGAAATATCATATGTAGGTTTAAAATATTAAAAGAATAAATTTTATTTAACCTGATTATTTAATACGAAAATTCGGAAAGCGGGCTAGAATCAACAGAATAAGAATTTTACGAGGCCATTTCGTGATTTAGAAACGTGAAATTCAATGTGTAACGAAGAGATTAATTTGATATATGGAGGTCGAATGTACAAACGATCGTAGTAATGGTGTACTTCAGATTATTATCTAGTCGCACTTATGGTAGAAACTCGATAATCAATGTTCGCTATGAAATTGGCTAATTTATGACCGCTCAAGATCCGCTCCCTGTTATTCAGCTCATAAAGGCCCGACAATATTACATGCGTCAATTATATATTCGCATTTCTGCCAGCCTCATTTATTCGGTTTCC